>CAUYRT010067456.1:0-33550 GCA_963574885.1 Lepilemur ruficaudatus | reverse complement strand
GCTACTCAGGAGGCTGCGGCCGGCGGATCGCTTGAGCCCTGGTTTTTGTGGTTGCAGTGCGCTAGGCTGACGCCATGGCACGTGCCCCGGGAAACCCTCTGTTGCCGGGGGCGACTCTGTTGCCCGGGGCAAGTGCCATGGCGTCAGCCTAGCTCACTGCAACCTCAAACTCCTGGGCTCAAGCGATCCTCCTGTCTTGAGACTCTTGTCTCAAAAAAATAAAAAATAAAAAAAGAAGGAATGAGTACGCCCTGACTACTTCAAGGGGCTGTTCTGAAATGCAGCTTGTTATTGTTATTACTTATGTCACTTTGTCCTACTGATTGATTGGTTATAGCCATCCCAGTTTGCCTATTGCCTTTTCTTTTTCTAAGCAGTCCATGCTTTGGCCACTAGATGGCACAAGAGGAAAGATAGCAAAAGAAGGAAAGCTGGGTGAGGTTAGCTGCAACGTGAATAAAGCAGCCATTCGGGTTAATTAAGCCACACAAGCAGCCAGCATTTCACAGAAGACATTTCAGCAAAGCAGAGCCTTCATGAGACTGGACTTAAAATGAACTTTGAGCACTGGTCAACACAGAGACAAAAAACTCTCTGCAAATAGTAATAAGATACTAGAACCAAAAACAATAGCCTTGAACAAAACATTCTGGGACACCACGGATATCAGCAGAACTGGGCCAATCCAAGAAGAGAGCTCAGACCGATCAACCACCATGATTAAGGGTTATCACCATTGCATGGAGAAACCTTGATCCGATGTGAAAATTCCACTCAATAGAGCAGAGTTGTTGCAGTTTTTGGTTTAATTTAATGTGGACTCCTTTCAGAGTCAGTTTTAACGAATCCTTATGTAGTCTATTTAAAATCACCAAAGAACTCCCTTAAATATTGTTACATGGAGGCACTTGGGCAATATAAACTCAGTTTACTATAGAAGTCACAAATCTAGAGTCCAAAGTGGGCAGAAGAAAGTAATCATCTGGTGCATAATGCTGCCTTTTAAAGCCTGGCTTCAGTCTGGTGCATTGCATGTGACTTACAGATGCAACAGACAACTCCATTTGCTGTGTGATTCTGTGCTTACCCAGAAACTTTCCAATTATAAATGGACTTTTTCCATAGATCTGCCTCCAGGAAGAAAAAACTATGCCCTTTCAAGCATAAGCACTCCCAACTGTGTGACAATTGTATTTTTGACAGTAGTTTAATACATTGCTATTTCGTTTTTAATATCAGTCTCCTATGAGTTTGGTAAATGAGGATTGTAACCAGGAAACGGACTTCTTCTTGACAAAATTAATATTCTGAATCTGTTGGACTCAAAATCTTGGACAGTGTTGAATTCTGCATTGAATGCCTCCTGTGATATCTCTTGGCAGACAACCAAGGCCCTGGTGACCACATAGCGACCCCTTTCCTTCATATTCTTCTTTCACACTTTTATATCCATGATTCTCTATCCTAGTTGCATATCAAAGTTATCCATGAAGATTTTTATTAATGCAGATTCCCAGACTCTAGCCCCAAGGATTCTAACTCAATAGACCTAGTATTGATCTAGGCATCTGTATTCAAAAGAAGCCCAGTTGATTCCAGTGAGGCTGGCCCTAAATCTATGGTGTTTGAGAACCATTCATCTTCTTGAGTATAATTCCACAGGTTAGTTCAAGACCACAGAATCATGGAATATATTATTTAGAAAAAGGTCTCCGGATGAATAAGAACCCCTTTCTATAGCATCCCCAAAACCTCAGGATCCCATGGACGCTGGGGCATAAAGGGGCCTGGCAGGAAGCTGCTAGCCCATTAAAGCTTAACAACACTAAGAAACCAGCAGACCTCTCTGTCTGGCCTTTAGTAAGGAGTATCAAAAGAATTCCATTAGCTATTGTAGAAATGGCTACTGATGCCATGTCAGGCTGCAAATGCATGTATGAAACCAAATCCAGATACACAATTGGTGGGACCCAGTGCAAAATTTTAAAATTAAGAATTTCAAGATGGTGACAGCACAGTATTAAACCAAGAGTGGGGCCCCTCTGAGCACGGAGTCTTGTACAGCTGCACAGATCACATACCCATGAAGTTGGCCCCATACAGGACTACTGGGACTAGACTACAACTGAGTCAGGGCAATGACTTTTAAGTCAAGGAATAACTGTATTCTGATCTATAGCTGAACCTCTGTCAATTTGCTTGTCTTCCTGCATCCACACAGGAGCCAAGGGGATTTCTTTAACACGCAGGTTTGATCATGTCACTACCTTGCACAATACCAATCAGTGCCATCCTATTGCTCTAGGATCGAGTCTTAACTCCCTAGTGTGGCTCACAAGTGCCTGTGTGATCTGGTCCCTTCCTGCCTCCCTCACCATGAGCTCCCATTCCCTCTCCATGCTCTAGTCATGCTGCCCTTGTCTCGAGTCCCGCGATTTTCTAGGCTTCTTTCTGCTCAGGTCTTCACTTATGCTGTTTTCTATGGCCTCTATAGCTAGAAGAATCTTCCCTACCTCTCCTCACTTAGTTAAATTCCAATTATCCTTCACATCATAGGTTGAATGTTGCTTCCTCGTGGAAGTTTTTTTTTAGACCTACATTTGGACACACTCTCCTGTTACCATCTATTGGTCCTTTATAAACTGATTTCCACTGTTTTTAAATGGCGACTCGTGCAAAGATTTAATAGCTGTCTTTCCTAAATGCTTTTCTGTCTTATCATTGCCATATCCCCATGGCTTAGCACAGTGCCTGAAACATGGAATGCCCAAAAGGATTTTTGAATTAATGAATGAAAAAATAACAACAAACTTGTGAAAATATCATGTGCTGGTGTCTTCATCTTGTTAAAGAAACACATCCACTTCCAAAGCCCATTGACCTGACCACTCAAATTATTCTCTACTTGGTATTAAACTTCCCTTATATAAAAATAACCATACTTCACGATTTGTCCAGGACAATCCAGTTTTTTAACTGTCATCTTGGTGTGCTTGTTAATAGCACTGACTTTTGGCTCACCAAAAGGCCTGTTTGGACAATGAATTATGTAAACATTCTACTTATATACCATAATTCCATAACACATGAACCATCTCTCTCTTTCCCTTTCTCTCTCTTTGTAGGTGCATTGAAGAGAAACAGCTTCCACGTTTTTGTGGCTGTGGTATTAACAGAAAGAGCTTAAGTTATTAAACCGAGCAGCTTTAATCCTAGAGGTCTCCAGGAGCAGTGGGGATTAATGTATTTTTACTCCAGAGCCAATGTAGCTATTCCAATGAGCTACGGTTTGCTCCCCGCAATGCCCACACTGGCCCCAGCTGCCTTTCTGTAGACCCACCTCCCTTCTGTGAGAGAAGCGATGGAGTTCTACCTGGAGATCGACCCTGTCACCTTGAACCTGATCATCCTAGTCGCGAGCTACGTCATCTTGCTCCTGGTTTTCCTCATCTCCTGCGTGCTGTACGACTGCCGCGGGAAGGATCCCAGCAAGGAGTACGCTCCCGAGACCACTCTCGATGCCCAGGCCTCCATCCACTTGGTGGTGATGCAGCAAAGTGCTCCTGGGGCCCACTGGGCAAGGGGATCTGGTCTTCATCTGGGGGATCCTGCTCTGCTAGGGAAGAAAAGCACCATGGTGTGAGGCTGGCTGAGGGACAGTGAGGAGAGACCACTAGACAGACTTTCAATAGAGAACAAACCGTTCCCTGCTATGGCTCCAATTCTGTCAGCACATAGGTGCTGCCTGGCTAAGGAACTGGGACCTCTGTCTTACTTGCTGCTTTCTCATCACCCTCTTAGTGGATAAAGCAACTGTTTAAGGTAAGAAGCTCAGAGTGGTCTTCGGTCAAATTCTCCAAAGGCAAAATGCCAGTAATACTATTGTATAGTGAAGCTGGTGATGGGTACATTCTTGATGATGCGGTCCTTGCAACTCGTAGGAAGATTGATCTTGGGGCAAGAGTAGAAAGAAGAAAATGCAGTTGTGTGTGTGTGTAATGAGGAATGAGACTAATTCAAATCTATCCTGTGCTTTGCAAATCCTTTCTTTTCAAGGCAGCCACATTGAACTTGTCCGGACTTGAGAATGTTGTTATTTCTCTACATACCAGCTCTGCACATTCTATTCTCCACTGTGAGTCAGTATGAGGAACACAGTCATTGCAGAGCATACAATTAAAACAACAAAGCTTGGTTGCTCGGGTTCAAAGCCTGCCTCCTGCATTTATTAGCTGAGTGACCATGGTGAGGTTGAGCCACCTTTGTGCCTCGGGGCTAGGGATAGACTTGCAAGCTGTTTGTGTTATCTAAATGAGCTAATTCACTAAGAGCACTTGAGGCTGCTTGACACACAGCATTAGCTCTATGACGATCACTATTATTCCCTTCCATACGTCTCATCAGGAAGTTTAATCTCCAGCCCTCAAATATGACCTGATCCAATACAAAGTTACTGAAGACTCGTTGAAGAATTCCCAAGTCCCACAGCTTGGAGTTTCACCTCCCCAGAATACTGCTCGCTCTCCTCTTGTTCTCTTTGTTGCTGTTGAAATATCAATTTGTTCCCCTTTTCATTCATCCATTTCCACCATTTTGACATATTATCTCCATTGTGTGAGTTTTTATTGACCCTCCTTCCCTGAGCTCAGAGCAACTTAGACAGTTACTTAGTGATTTACTGGGCCCCTTCTTCCACCAGGACCTGTGTGGAAATACAAAGAGATGAGTGTCATGACCCTTACCCTCTGGTATTTGCTTCCTAACAGAAGGAAGAGGAGCTAGACATGACTCAGACAAAGCAGGATGAGAAAGTAGGGCACATGCCCTGCTAGAAGTCTACCAGTTCCCAGCATACAGAAGGGACTCAGGAAACATTTAAATAATGTTGAATGGCCAATTTTATCTCAGACTCTGGCACCAAAGATTAGCTGATTTATCTTGAAAGATAAAAAGGCTATTTTCTAGGAGGACAAAAGTATGTTGGGGGCTTGGAGGGTAGGACAGGAGGTGGCATCTTAGACAGAAGAAATAAGAAAAACAAAGCTTGGGAGCAAGAATTGTAGAGTCCATTGATTATGAGAGTTTGATGGTGGCTTCCAGCCTACAAAGACAAAGTGAGAAATTAAATTTCAATTTCTCCTATAAAAAAACTGAGGATGAGCCTGCCCTGCCAGCTTCAACAATGAGCATTATTTTGCCTTTATATTGCTAGGTAACAACAACAAATATGAAGATAATCCCGGTTACTTTGTTTGTAGGTTTTAATTTTAATTTTTAATTAAATAAATTAAATTCAATTTAATATTTTAATTTTGTTCTAATTTTATCATAAAATCATATTTTCTCCTAAATATAAAAATTGTATTGAAATTTTTTCAGAAAACTTTTTTTCCTTTATGGTCAAGAAGCCATCTTCACTTTTATAATAAAAATGTAAAATGGGCTGGATGTGGTGGCTCACACTTAGCACTTTGGGAGACCAAGGCAGGAGGACTGCTTGAGGCAAGGAGTTCAAGACCTGCCTGAGCAAGAGTGAGACTTCATTTCTACAAAAAAAGAGGAAAATTAGCCAGGCATGATGGCACGTGCCTGTAGTCCCAGCTACTCATGGCTGAGTCAGGAGGATCGCTTGAGCCCAGGAATTTGGGGCTGCAGTGAGCTATGATGATGCCACTGCACTCTAGTCTGGGCAACAGGGCAAGACCCTGTCTCAAAATAAATAAATAAATAAAAGTAAAATGAATGGAGAAATATAGTAACTGCACAGGCAGCCTCTAAGAACTGGCCTTTTCCATAGCATAACCTTCACCCAAACTAACCTTCTTATTTCCTTCTCCTGTTATGAGAATATATAGATGAGTGGAGACAAAATATATCAATATAGAAAAAGAAAAATTCAGCAGACCAAGAGAAAGTAATGATAACAATCATTGCTAATCTAGCTTTTTGAGTGGAATATAAAATGTTCAATACTTCTAACATTAAAGTTAAAGATATGAAGTAAATATTCATTCAAAAATTTTAAAAATACAAATATTTTCAGTTCTGTTTCAATTCCATATTGGGGCCAATTAAAGATGAAAAACTAACAGAGATGGAGGATAGAAAAATTAATTCTAAGAGAAAGAAAGAGAAGAACAAAAAAACCCAAATAATAATAGTAATAATAACAACATCAACAGATACGGGAAACAGAAATAAAGTCAGGGGAGAGAAAGAAAGAAGGAAAGTAAAAATATTCTAAGGTGAATGTTGGAATAGACGGTATTGAGCTATTCCAAGTCTCTGGTCACTTGATTTGTGGTTCGTTCGACTTGTGTTCTTCAAGCAACAACCAGCTTCTCGGCATTTAAAACAGTCTTTTCTGTATAGCATGCGCTCTTAGAGTTTTGTGAGAACTAGAAGTGTCTTTAATAATCTTACTGACAAGATAATCTTACTGGTGAGGAAATAAGACCAGAAGGTATCTTGATTTTCCCAGGAGTATTCGGCCTCAGAGCTGGGACTAAGGTCCTGTTATCCTCTTTTTCCTATTTTTTATCCCCACCCCCTGCCAAGTGCTCTTTCTACAGCATAATCTCTTTACTTGGTTTTATTTTAAACCTTCATGATAAGTTTCTTATTTTTAAGTAAAGCTTTACTTCCTAATGGCAGGTGCACAGCTGTGACATTCTAACTAATGTTTTAAAACTTTGCTATCAGAACCTGGTGGTGGAATGGACTGCTTAGCTAGAACGAAGAGCTTCCTTTGACATTCAAATATTTCCTTATTTTTGTTGCCTTATGGGATTAGGACTCCCTATTCCACCGAATTTTAATTCATTATTCTTCCATCATGCATAATTTGTATTAAAGCAAATACAGTATTTTGTCCTAATTTGGATGATAGCCTTGGGAAAGACACAAACAAAATTCTTCCAAGATGAGGGAAGGGAGGGAGGAGGGGATTTATCAAGAATCAGCTACACGGCAGATACTTTTTATTCATGACATCATTTTATCCTCATATTCCCGTACGAGATAGATAGACACTCCTAAAACTAGTGTAAAGGTAAGGAAACAGGCTCCAAAAAGAGCTGGAGTTTGCACAAGGCCACACAGTTGGTCCACATGGGAGCCAGGATTTCAACTCAATTCTAGATGTGTCATGCCTGCTGTCAATTTTTGTCACAGCTACTAAAGAACAACAGCAAGCCCATGTTTGCTCTGCCTAGCCCATCTCCCTCCCTTGCTAGCATTGCAAGCTCTCAATAAACATCTGCTAAATAATCTAATTAACTTTCAGATTTTTCTCCTCTGAATAAGATGGCCATAGTTTCCCTCCGAGGAAAAATAAATGATTGTGATTTGGTCAGAATCTTATCTTCTGATGTTCTGGAAGACTCTGAGGTGGAGTGGACTAAGCCTGGACTTTGTACCAGAAAAAGCCAAGTTCCATTTCCTTTATCTGCTGCCTAGACTTTTGTGCATCATTTAACTTCCTAAGCCTTTTTCCTCAACTACAAAAAAAAAAAAATGGATATAATGTTAATGTTGATAAGAGTGAGAATAATATACATAAAGTATCTGGCATATAGTACTATTTCAACAAAATGAGAGCCACTACTCTTATCCCAGCAGATGTGGTGAAAATGCTTAGAGGACCTCTCCACCTGGAGGCTAGAGATGGCTCAGGCCAGTTCAGGCGCAGTTATGGGAGCGTCGAAGGGAAGGGGCATGACGTTGGAGAGCTGCCATGTGCAGTAGAAATTTGGAGAGTGGAAAAAATGCCTGCTATGGGTTGAATTTTGTCCCCTCAAAATTCATATGTTGAAGTTCTTGCCCATATTATCTCAGAATGTGACTTTATATTGAAATAGGGTTGTTACTGGTGTAAGTTAAGATGAGGTCAAACTGGAGAAGGGTGAGCCCCTCATCCAACATGACTGGTGTCCTTATAAACAGCAGAAATGCGGACACAGGTAGGCACACAGGGACACCACCGTGTGAAGACTGGAGTAATGTAACCACAAGCCAAGGAACTATCAGAATGTAGGAGAAAGGTGTGAAACAGATCGGTCCCTGTGCCTCCTATGCCTTCAGAGGGAGCTCCGCCCTGCTGACACCTGCATCTCAGACCTTTAGCCTCCAGAGGTGTGAGACAATAAACTTCTGTTTAAGCTACTCTGCTTGTGGCATTTTGTTAGGACAGCCCTAATAAACCAATTCAGCGCCTAAAGGGATTGCTTGGGATGTGTGAGGGATTGCTTAACATTTCAAAGCTTTTTAGGATCAGTTACATAATTCTGTTGGATGTGACACCATGCTGATTTGGAGTCTTGGAGAAGAGCTAAAAGGCCAAACTTAGAGTTACCTGGGAAACAGACCCTGCACAAGCAGAGTGACCATTTGCTGTGTTTTTAAGGAAGGTAGAATAATGGGAGAAAAATGTGCTTATGGTTTTGCAAGATGAAATTTAAGGGATAATTGAGAAGAATAAGAGTAAGAAACTTTCAGTCCCATAAAAAAAAAGGGGGGGGCAAGGGACAAATCACAAAGGAAAGATATTAGGGAGTTAAAGCTATTTGGTTGAAGCAAAAAAAGCTCAGAACTAGCCCTAAAGTATCCAAGTCTCTTTAGATACCCCATAAATACTTGAAAAGCTACTAAGTGATTGCCAGGCACCTCATTTAATCTTGCTGAAGATTTGTAAGGGGGAGCAACCATTTATTCTTATTCTAGAGACAAGGGAGTTTCAGATTATTTTACCTAAACCTTTAGGTCGACAGGATGGGATTAGTAGAATCCAGGGATCCTGACTGTTAGTCTTGAGCTTGCACTATATAACTCCATTGCTGCCCAGAATCCATGCAGAGAAACAGAATGATTCAGCTGGGGCAGAAAGGTCACACTTTCGTGATTTGTTTCTCCCTGCCTTTACTTTTGAGGAGCACAGAATAAGACAATCCTCTTGATAAACACAAAAATCCCTCAGAATGGAGGGTGGACACAGTCCAGTATTGCTCAAGAGTAACAAGTACAGTCTATTTCTCATTACTTCATCTTCCCTGAGAACACTAGTGGTTGAGATACAGAAAATAAGAGAGGATTTATTATCTAGCTCTGTCGTAATCGTCCATTGCGACTTTGACTTTCTTGGGCTGCCAGTGTTCCAGATATGGGCGTTGTGACACCAGGATTAGGAAAGCTCTTATCTATGTCTTATCCTCCCAAGATAGTGGGAAGTAAATATTTGTGTGTGCTTTTTTTTTTTTTTCTCTCTCAAGGCTTCTCTGTATCCAGCCATTATTTAATTAAACACGAGCCATATGCTGGGATCTGTTGGTTTTCTGTTTGGCACATCTCCAGCCTGGTCGCCTCAACTGCAATCTAAGGTTGGCAGACACACAATGTGAAGCTCAGGAGACACTAGAAAGAAGGGAACTTGGTTTGGAAGGATGACGGGAAGCAAGGGAGAGACAAGTGTGCTGCCCCAAGGGAGGGCTTAACATTGCCCAAGAGTGGCTTTGTGGAAACGTGGCAGTGGAACTTGGAATCTGGCGTGTTTGTCAGAATTGATAAAGATGTTCTTATCCTGGAAATTTATCAGTGAAAAGCTGTTTGCCGTCGGGAAGGGAGAAAAACTAATATTATAATAGAATTTTGGAGGAAAACATATAGGCGGCAGTCATCACACACATGCTCAGGAGGAAAACCAGGAGATCCAGAAAAGGAAACATTGATTTCTTAAATGGCTGCGATACTGAATTTGACAACTTTCGCCATCAGGCAGGTCTCCCTATATTTAAGCTAAATCTCTTCTGCTCTTGAACTTTACATTTATATTCTCTCATTTACCCATTATTGGTTTTATAAGAAAGCACTGTTCATACAGTGATTTGTATAATATAAACAAATCTGATGAAAGAATCCAATCAGATTAGATCACAAGGTGTAGTAGTGTTACGGTTGTAACAGTGGTTCAAAACAATGTGGTCATAGCATACCGGTGAATCACCACCAGCTGTGAAGTGTATCGCACATAGTTTGTTACTAATAATAAATTACTCGAGTTTGTAAATGATTTATCTATTTTTATGCAGAGGGTAAATTGAAGGTTATTCCCATCATAATGTCATTCTCAGTTCTGGGTACTCCAATTTTGATGCTTATGTAGCACAGATGCAAGTGGATGTACAGTTAATGTGGAAAGAATTGCGTGTACCTAGGGACCACTCATCAATATGTGTAAAGCACTTACTTTGTACAGCCTCTGTGCAAGGCCCCAGGGATACATCAGTGCACACAAAAGACTTGAGGTCTGTCCTCTTGAAGCTTACCAAGTAGCAGGAAAAACTATACTAAACACTGTGCATACATTGCCTGAATCCTCACTATGACCCTGAGAGGTAATATCATTTTCCCACGTTTATACATTTTAGGCAACTGGAACACTAAAGCCTATTCTCTAAATGGCCCCCAAATGCCTTTGAGTATGCATTCCTATTAGTGAAGAAAATCTTAGTGCTCACCCCTGTGTGTGTGTGTGTGTGTGTACCTACATAAGTCTACATTTGTATATATGTATATGTTATGTATACATATATGCACGTTCTTGTAAATTATATGTACCTTATAGGAATCTTCTTGTACCCCTCACTTTGGAGGCTGGCTCTATAGCACTCCACCATATCACCTCGGATTTTGTTTATGTGTAGTAACAGAAATAATCTACCTCCAATCTTCCCCCACCTAACCCTGGGAAGAACCCTGAGTTCTTCCATCTGACATTTCAATGGGGTTGGGAACCCTAAGGGCTTGATCTAGGAAATATTTTTAAAAATAAAAACCAGTAATTTTCAAGTTTGGACTAGGTCTTTGTATTGCTAAGGATGTTTTGCATAATTCCTTGGTTAGTTTGTAAATCCTACTCATTTCCTTTTTGTTTTCTTCCCTGGCTGGACTTTAACTACCTCAGACTAAAGAGTGAGTGTCTTATACACCTATTTCAACTTCCATCCTTTGGCTGATGACTTTGTTTCTCATTGGAAACAGGAAGGAGAATTTTTACATCCCTTGTAGCACAATAATGCTATCCTATGGAAACAAAGGGCTCTCAGACACAGCGGGGAGGAAGCTGGGCTGCTTCTAAGTCTCCAGACATAGAGGGCTGGAGAAATGCAGCAGGTAGTCTTGTAATGAATGGGGTAGCAGAGAGGAAGCTGGAGCTCACACTTAACCTTGGCAGACACTGTGAAGGCGAGACTTGAGAAACTGGAATCAACAGATTAGTCCTTCTGCCTCTCTGCCCATTCTGGCTCCAGCCTCATCCCCCAAATCACCCAAACTTCCTCTTTTCCTCTTTGCCTTTTCCTCCACTGAACCACCAGGAAAGTGGCTGCACTTGCCTCCTTGACTTGAGACTGCCAGCACCTCTGCGCCAGTTGACCCTGTGCCTGTCCACATTCCTTATTCTTCAGATGGCCTTGGCCTCTGGGTTCTAATTCTAACCCAGTCACTAACTTGCTGGGAGGCATTAGGCCTCATTTGCCTATCTGCAAAAAGAAAGAGATAAAGTTAATTAACAACCTTCCAAAGACCTTCCAGCTATGGCATGTTTGCACCTGCATGTTTTCTTATTCCCGACTTTTCTTCCCTCTTTCCACCTCGGCCTCCTTAAATGAAGCACCTGGTTACGGGAGGATTTGTCCTGTAAAACTGCGTGTGGCTACAGCATTGTTGCTGATCGGGGAGCTGCAGCAGAAAGCTTAACAAAGGGTTGAGCCTTTCCTTTCGCAGGGTGCCGGCACGTACCCCATTTGCTAACACGTTTTCCATCTGACATTTCAAGTAACTATCCCCGGGTTGGTTTCTTCAAGTCAAGGTCTGTTCTGCACTCTTTGGAAGGAACATAAACTGTGACAAATGGTCTCACTTCAGGCATACGGTGATGCCTTGATTTCCTAGTTGCTGGGGTGTATTCACAAACTTATTGTCCCCAAATGTAAAAATAATAAACTTACCACCCTGCATGAAACATTCACCATGTGAAACAGATTCACTGGAGCTTCAGAAACAACGCTTAATTTTTAGTAGAACATTGCCTTTTGTTTCCATCCTAAGTGAATTTCAATTGTGTTTCCCCCCTAAATCATTTTTTAAAATGGTCACAGTAGTTACGAATTAATGTTGATTTTTTTTCTTTTTTTAAAAAGTGAGGCCGAGGTGGGCGGATCGCTCAAGGTCAGGAGTTCGAAACCAGCTTGAGCAAGTGCGAGACCTTGTCTCTACTAAAAAAATAGAACGAAATTAATTGAACAACTAAAAATATATAGAAAAAATTAGCTGGGCTTGGTGGCGCATGCCTGTAGTCTCAGCTACTCGGGAAGCTGAAGCAGAAGAATCACTTGAGCCCAGAAGGTTGCTGTGAGCTAGGCTGATGCCACAGCACTCACTCTAGTCCAGGCAAGAGAGCAAGACTCTATCTCAAAAAAAAAATAAAAAAATAAAAAAAAGCGAGTGTATGAGTTAGAAATTGTGTCCAGCTGTGACTAACAAAGACCCAAAGTACAATGATTGAAACATGATGGGGAGTTAGTTCTCTTACTTGAAGCCTGAGGCTGGGAAGAAAGGGATTGAGCCAGATACAGTGGCTCCAAAATGCCCCCAATATCGTGGGCACCTTTATTTCTGCTCTACAAGCTCCGCTTCATCCTGGAGGTGGTTTTCTCATTCCAGGTTGGCCATTGCAGCTCCAAACCTCATGTCTGAGTTCCACACAAGAAGGGGAAGAGGAGGGGAAAGGCAAACTGACACATGCCGGTTGGGTTAGCTGGAAGGCCCACCTAGCAACTTGTGCTTATATTTCATTGGCTAGAACTTCATTAAACGCCTACCACTATCTGCAAGGAAGACTTGAAGACATTGACATTCCCATAAAAATCACGGCCCCATTAGAAAGGAAAAAGGAGAGAATGAATTTGGGGTAGGCAACTGCTCTACTTGGGCTGTTTTTCCTTCTAAAATTAATACATGCTTGCTAAGATAAATTTGGATAATAGGGAAAAGGAAAAGAAAGAGAACAAGATGGTGTTAACTACTCAGAGTGATCTCCAGTAGCATTTAGTGTAATTGCTTACTTTTTATTCATACTTGAAGGTATGTTTTTCTGATTGTATTTTTCTGATTATAAAAGAAATGCCTATTCATCTAGGAAACTTGGAGAAAATATGGCAGACTATGGGGAATAATATAGAAATTGCCCCTCATTCCATTACCCAGATCGTACTATACTCTTCTGTTGCATTTTCTGCTGTTCTTTACGCATATTTCACATATTTATGATCATAGCGTATGTACAAATTGGCACTTTTTTAACTTTTTTAAAAAAATAAGTGACTTTACACGTGACCCTACCTAGTGTATCCCTGGGTCCTCACAACAGAGCATTCCAATTCTTGGTTGCAAATCTATCTGGAAAGTGCTTGAAATAGGAGAGAGTGAATAACACAGACCGATTTTCTCCTGCACTGTTTCTGGGAGACCATATGGCAGACATGGCTCACTTCTCACTCTCTGAGACCGTATCATATGCTCTCCTTTCTGTATTTTTCAATCTGAAAAAATGTCAAGTGTACAAACCAAGAGTTAAAATTATTCTTTAGGGAACATGAGCTGTCATGCCCATTCCTACCGTATGGCTCACAAAAGTGGTTTTGCTCTGGCTTCTAAATTCTAGTCCAAGCTAGAAAGGGTCCTCATGGCACATCAGTCCAAACCCCTAATGCAACAGAAAAGAGACGCAGAAAGGAAAAGTGCCTTGCTCAGACTCATTCCTGGCACCGTGAGTGCCAGAACCCAGGCCCCTGAGCGCCTATCTGGTGATTTTCCACTCTACTGAAGATGCTTTTGATGATGCAACTCATTGGTAAACTTCAAAGGTGCTGTGACTCCCACAAAAATAAACATCAGTAAGACTTCCCAGGTTCCTCAACTCAACTGCAGCCACTTGCTAATGGCATTAACTAAAACCTAGAGATTTATAACTTGCTCAGGGTAGCTTTTCTCAGTTCCATTTAATATACTCGGATTTTCACAGAAAATACACACTCTACACAAAACAGCTTTTTCCATTCAGTGTCCACTTGCTATGAGCTCACACCTTTGCTAAATACCATAGGGGTGTATTACAGATTTGCAAAACTTACAGCCTGGTTGGGAAGTCGAGAGAGACACCTGAAGCAATATGGTGTATTCGTACAATGGAATGCTGTGCACCTGCAAAAGGTAATGAGGTAAATCTGTATAAACTGCCATGGAGAGATGGCTGTGATATTTTGTGAGAAGGAAAATGCAACTTGCAGAGGAGTGTGATGGCCTATGCACTCTGATCTCGTCTGCATTTAAAGAGTACACTCACACACTTAACATGTTTTTATATGCATAGAAAACATCCAGATGAATACATACAAAACTTTTAGCAGTTGCTATTCACTAGAGAGTAGGATTTGAAGATGGTGAAAATAACGTGGTTTTTTTTTTTTTTGCATTTACATACTGCTGGGTTTTTAAATATAATCATGTATTGCAGTTTCCCATCATAATTTTTTTGTTTTTGTTTTTTTGTTTTTGTTTCTGAGATAGGATCTCACTCTTTCACCTAGGCTAGAGTGCAGTGGTGTCATCATAACTCTCCAAAACCTCACACTCCTAGGCTCAAGCTATTCTCCTGCCTCAGCCTCCCAAGTAGCTGGGACTACAGGCCTGTGCCACCACACCTGCCTAAATTTTTTCTATTTTTTTTTTTTTTTTTGTAGAGATCGTGTCTTGCTCTTGCTCAGGCTGGTCTCAAACTCCTGACCTCAAGCAATCCTCCCACCTCAGCTCCCCAAAGTGCTAGGATTATAGGCGTGAGCCACTGCACCCAGCCCCATCATCCATTTTGAATAATCATGGCATCTACCACAGAGTTGTTGTGACAATTAAATGAGTTGTTCTGAATAAAATGCTTTGATTATTGCCAGGCACATACTAAGTGCTCAATAAATATTAGCTGTGATGATGATGATGGAAAATGAGTACTCCCATATTGTTGCTGAACATATATATTCATTCAAGTCATATATAGAGCCATTTGACCAGATATATATGTCAAAAGCTTTTAATATTTGAAAACATTTGACCCAGCAGTTCCACTTTCAAAAATTTCTTCTATGGAAAAATCAAATAAGTGCATAAAAAGTATGTACAAAGATGAATAAAGAACACAATATTGGCAACAAACAAAATGTTCACAAATGTGAACAGTTTAATAAATTACAGTACATCTTTACAATGGACTAGATTACATTCATTGTAGAAACAAATTTATTGACATTATGATACGATATTAAGAGAAAAAAGCTGATTTCTGAATAGCATATACATCATGACCCCATGATAGTACAAAAAGTATAATTACCTCTGTATGTCTATGTACGTCTAGAAGCATGTGCACTAAAATTGCATGCATGATATCAAACCCTGGGAAATTGTGAAACTTTTCTTCTTTATACCTCGGCAGAGTTTCCAGTTTTTCTAATGAACCTCTATGACTTGGGTTAAGTGCTGAAAAGAAAGGCGATGGGCCTTGGGGGCCCACACCAACAGTGGGCGTAGGGATGCCTCTGCCCAGAACCAGAGGAGGTGCAAGTGCTTCCAGCCTCCAGGATCAAATGGGCAAGCTTCTTCAGTCTCCAAAGCAGACTCAGCAGACATGGGACTAGTGTCCTGGCCTGACCCCAGAGACTGACTTTGGGGATGTTGGTTGAAGGCCAAAAGAAGGAAATAGGTAAGCAAAACCGGGCCATGCCATTGCAATCAGCCAACCCAAAAAAGGTTCAATTCTCAAGAACAAATAAGGGTTTAGGGGAGATAAAGAGAGCTGCTCGCTTCCCCTCTTACTGGGGTTTTCGAGGTTCCCAGCAGCTTTATCTCAGACTCAGCTAGCAGCCTGCTTGAGGCTGGTCTAGAATCAGGCTACCTAGGCTCCTCCCAGCATTTGCACAGCAGAGCGAGGGCTGTCAGCACTCCTCTGGGAGACTCGGCCTTATGTTTCCTGATTTCTCAAGGAAGGAAAATAATGGAAATTTTACTGAAGCTGCTCTCTCCTTTCTGTGATGTTTTTCTAGGCTCCCCATGGGTGACACCACCTGAGGGAAGAGGGAAAAGCCCCCAGTGAGATGCACTTCCCATTCCCCGACAAGGACAGACTCAGGCCTCAGTTCCCATGGAAGCCACTTGTTCAGCCTCATTTGTTACTGTTCCGCCACCCCACTCATGTGGAATACCCTCTGTTCCGGCATTTCTCGAGGATTCTTGGTTTCTTACCTAGATCCTGCCCCTTTTTAGCCTCTGGAATTTTTGCAAACAACTTCAGGGCTTAGCTGAGATGCCTCCTTCTCAGTGCAACCCTTCCTGGCACCTCATCTTCCCCACCACTATGGTTAGGGAACCCTGTTCCGTGACCCCATAGCACCTTGTCCAAAACTCCATAGGGACACTTTTCCACTATGTTAGAATCTTCTGTTCCTGGTCTCTCTTCCCCAACTCTAGTGCACGGGCCTTGAAGGCAGGCGTCAAACCTTATTCTACTTTGTATTCTCAGTGCCCAGCACGTAGTATGTGCTCAATACACGTTTGTCAAATAAATAAATGAGTGGAGTCTATTCGTCAATCAATTGATCTTTAAATTGGTTGCAAATTATCTTCTCTTTCAAATGCAAACAATTCTGGAAATTTTGAAGTAGCTGCTATCAGTTCTTCTCATTTTAGCATGAATTCATTTGTTTGATTAAATTGGATTGTTTTCCATTTCATAATAGAGTAAGGAATGGGGAATTGAAATTTGAGTAGGAGATTAGGACAGAGAAAGGCAGTTCACACTGGGTAGAGTATTGGGTAGGGAACAGTGCAGGCTCATGGGTAGTGAAACACCAGCTCTGGTTCTGAAAGTGTGGTCAGAGAGAAACTCAAGGATCAAAATCACCCAGATGCTTATTAAAAACGCAACTCCTAAGGCCCTAACCCAGACACACAACACCTAGAATCCAGTGAAATGGTCGTATGATCTCCATTTTAATAACCGTCCTCAGCCACTTCTGATCAGAAGGGTTACAAAGGCCTAACTAAAGTCACTAGACATTAGAGGTCACAAAGAGAGATGCAAGTGGAGTTAGGAATATAGAGGAATGGAGAGAAAAACATGCCAAGACAAACCTCATCTGTTCTAACATTTTGCGTAAAGCTACGCCTAAAAGAAAGCTCTTTCTCTTCCCTTTCTTCATCTCCATTTATTGTCCTATGTCACATGGGAATTGATATTGCTCTACTCTGGGAAATTAACATTAAGTATAAATTAGTAGAGGGGATAAGAATATGGATGCTAGATACATACTGCCTAGTTCAAACTGTGGCTTCTCAACTTACATGGTATGTAATCTTGCATAGTTAATGTCTCTGTGCCTCAGTTTTCTCATATATAAAATGGGGGTGATAATAGATACCTACCTTCTAAGGTCTCTGGGATTAAATTAACTACAACATGTAAAGTGCTTGGAACTGCATATAACACGTACAATGTATGTTAGATACTAACATTATTCTATAGATTTTAGATTCAGTAGGCAATTGACCCAACAACCATAGAGTACGCTGATTTTTAGGGAATGCTTTCTTCTTTCTGATGAGTTTTTTTTTATTTTTAGTATGAACATTTTCAAATACACTAAAAAGTAGAGAAAATGGTAGACAATCTCCATGAAATTATCACCCAGATGCAATAATTATCAAGATTTTGCCGTAGTTGCTTCATTTATCCTTGCCATTTATGCCTATATATTTCATTAACGTACCTCTAAAAAATATGGAAATTTTCTTACATTACCTCAATGCTCTTCCTGTGTCTGCAAAGTAAGGATTCCTTGGTATCATCTATAACCCAATCCATGGTAGCATATTTCCTTAATGGTTGAAATCATAATCCAAATCAAGTCCACTCATTACGTTTGGTCCTAAAATTTCTTAAATCTCTTTAATCTAGAACAGTCTTTCTTTCCTTTTTCTCATGCTATTGACTTATTGCAGGAACCAAGTCTGTTGCCCTTTAGAATGTACCACATTCTTATGAAGACCATTCCTAGAGTTTTGCATGGGACGGTCCCAGCTTATGACTTCTGTCCCAGTACAACTACGAATAACACCTCTTTTACCCTTGACCACCCGACCCATTTGGAGTTTGTCTGTTTAGTTCATTGTTTGCTTTAATTTGTTCTGCTACCTGCCATATTTCTTATACATTGAAGTTAAAGGCCTAATTCGGGTTCATCCTTTTTGGTAAGAATTCTTCCTAGATGGTTCCATTTGCTGTATGTCGCCTCATGCCAAGTAGAGATACTTGAGTATCTCTAAAAATGTTGTCTCATTTTTAGGATACTCACATAGGTGAGTGAATTCAGGCAATGTCGGCATGATCAAGCCATTGTACAGTTCTTCATCAACCTTCCATCTCATGGTTTCATCCATTGCTGATCCTTGTCTGAGTCAATTATTGTCTTAAAGGTTGGAAAATGGTTCTAGCTCTATCAGTCTTTCCACATCTATTGGCTGGAATTTTTTTGTAAAAAAGAACTTTCCCTCCTTGATTAGGGCCTGGTTACCCCGCAGTGAAGTTTATACAGGAAAAGCAGAATAAATGCTTAACTCTTTCTTTTTAATGGTCAAGTTTCAGAACAAGGAGTTGAAACTTTGGTTACTTCCAACGGTGTCCAGCTTATTAGTTTTTTGAGGTTTTCTGTTTACTTGCTTATTTATTTATTTATTTTGGTGGGGAGACTTCTCTTTTTCTTACTTTAAAAAAAAATTATTATCATCATGAATTCATGAGTTCTTATAGGTTAAACTTAAGTACATTTATAAAACAAATTATCCTCATAAATTAGGTGCTATCTATATCAGTCAGGGTTCTCCAGAGAAACAGAACTAATAGAATGTGCATATATAGAGAGGGAGAGACTTATTTTAAGAAATTGGCTCACACGATTGTGGGAGCTGGCATGTCTGAAACCTGCAGGACAGTGAGGCAGACTAGAGACCCAGAGAAGAGCTGATACTGCAGCTCAAGTCCGAAGGCATTCTAGAGGCAGAATTCCTTCTTTCTGGGGGCACCTCAGTCTTTTTCTCTTAAGGCTTTCACTAGAGTAGATCGCACATTGTGGAGGATCATCTGCTTTAGTGAAAGTCTACTGATTTAAATGTTAGTCTCCTTTTAAAAGTACCTTCACAGTGACGTCTAGACTTGTATCTGACCAAATATCTGAGTACCGTGGCCTAGCCAAGTTGACACATTAAAATTAACCATTACGCCGTCTCTGTATTTTAAACTCATACCAGGACAAGGTAGAAAATGCAACATGAGAGGTCGAATCAATGCTTTCTGTGGGTGTTCAAATGTGGGAGAGGGCACTCAGGCTGAACCAAACAAGAAAGATTTGAATTAGTAGTTTCTGTGTGTTCCGTTGGTTTGCGTGATAGACCAAGAGCTGACAAGCATGGCCCTGGTTCTGCCACTTTCTATGTATCCTTGAGCAACTCACATTAGTTCATGGAGCCTCAGAACCTTCAACTAAAAAGCAGAGATGATAGCATCCATCCTGCCTGCCCTTTGACAGCCAAAAGAGATGGTGCATATCAAAGCACTCTGAAAATTCTGCATGTTACTCAAATATAAGATGTTATTAGGCTACTTTTTATTAAGAACCAATGAACCAAAGAGTATCAAACAAATGTGCTTTGAAGCCACAGTCATAAGTGTAATGCCACATTATGATGTCCAATGACTTTCTCTTATTTGAGAGAAGCCATCACTCTTAGGGGCCACATTTTAAGAGGAGGGAAAGTTGCCACTCTTCTAAGGGAAAAGGAATAAGAGTACTAATTTCGATACGAATGCCTCGGTCAGTACGTTCATGTTTCCCCTATAGTCCCTAATTCTCTATGTCAACAGCATGATAATGACAAATGCAAAGGATAAACAAAAGTAGCTATCAATGTATCAATGTAGTAAATGGTGAATGCAAAGGCTGCCTCGATTTATTTGTTATTCACTCAATAAGCACTTATCAAATACCCATTATATGTAAGAGACCATGCCAGGTGCTATTGAAGACACAGAAATGAATTTCATCCAGGTTCTGTCCTCAGGCAAACTATAGGCTATTATGAGGAAGAAACCATAATTAAAAAGGAAAAACCTATAAGACAGAAATTGAAAAGTACTAAGAGAGCTCAGTAACATCCCATGAAATTCAGAGAAAGGGAGATCCGTTTCAGCTGTAGGCTCCAGACAGCTTCTTGGACAAGGTGGCACTGCAGCTAGACTGGAGAACAGGGACAGATTTGGACCTGTGAGATTGGGCAGGGCGGGGCAGATGGAATGCTGGTGGAGGGGTGATGTTATAGATATGGTAGTGAGTATAGGATATACTCACTTGAAGGGAAGAAGTAGGAAAGAAGTTTGGACACGTGCCACATGTGGCAATCAGTGAATTCTCTCCTTTACCTCTATCATCTTTCTCTGCAGAAAGGATTTTAATACAGGGATGGCAAGAAGGCTTCTTCTGTCTAGCTCTTCTAGCCAATTGATGGGTAGCAGAAGGTCACACCTGGTTGGTCAGCTTGATGGCGAGGGTCATTGTCATATGCCACTTGATAAATCAAAATTGTAATAAGATTATTATGCTTTCCAACTCTAAAACTCTATGAATCTCAGAAACTGAAAGTTTTTAACATTAAAGATATAAATCTTTCTTAGCTAGAATACCCACACCCAGGCTGCCTAAACAGAAAATACAGAACTTTAGCTAGCCTCCTTGATGATGCAGAGTCATCCGCAAAAACAGAAGGGATTGTATTGTGCTGTATCACAGCACTGCCAGGATCCACGGATGCACAAAGGATTATTTATCCTTAACCTTAGTGGCCCCAAAATGCTGTGTGTTATGAGATTTTTTTTTTTTCCTGCACTGTGGCTGGGTATTCAGCTCTCACATTTTGGTGCTCTCCATGTATCTACCTATTTTGCCCCATTTTGTTCTGTCTATTTGAAGTTTGGCAGTTAGATAATCAAGTTCTGTTAGAGTTACACATAATAACAGTAAAGAAGGTCTGGGTATGGGTCTAAGAGGATTGCCTACATGTAAAGAAAGTATCTTGTGACTTAGTGTCATTGGGTCTGGCTGTTTAATTAAAGAGGTGTGTGTGTGTGAGAGAGAGAGAGACAGACAGACAGACAGAGAGGGAGAGGATGTTATGTCTGTATGCGTGTATGCATATAAATGTATTTTCCGTTTCTGTTTTTTTACTATGAGTGTGAGACAGCTAAGTTCAAGACAAGTAAAGTGTCATAGTCTATAATTTGCCTAGAAAAATTGGGAAGCATAGAAAAATCTAAGATAAGAAATTTCATCACATTGCATAGAGGAGATATTCATGGTCCTCCCCCCTGCTGTTATACAGACACTGTGATGATTATAATGCAATGTAAGGAGGAACCATTATCTCTGAGAAACAGCAGCTACATGATTAGGCCAAGCTCCTATGGGGAAATTGGAAGAAAATGACTATTAGAATTGAAGTCTCCTGCTCCCAAACCAGAGTTCTTTCAACTACTATGAAATACTAGCCACATGATAATTATTATTAGACATCAAAAGAATTTCTGCACCTCTGCACCACATTGGGTGGGCGTGTATCCAAGGGATTTGGCTTTGGAGTCAATGCATCCCCCAAAAATCAACCAATGAGTGTGCTGAGCAGAATCACCTGGAGAGCTTGTTAAAAATACAGATACTTTGATCCCATCATCTAAAGTCTATTTTAGCAGATCTGAGACTGGGACCAGAAGTTTGGGAGAGATTTTCATCCTTAAATAATTAAGCATCTAGTTCCTTCATAACTAGAGTACCATTATCACAGCCAGCTTTGATTCTATGAGAAACCTAAATTGTCCTTATGCTCCCAAATATTTAGTATTCAGACTTGAAGCTTTAGATGATTGGAAGGTCTTTGCTTTTTTTCAGAGTGCTCCCTTCTTCCTGCCCCTGCCTCTCCTGTCCAGCTCACCGTGTACTTCCCAGCCCCCTCACCCATGCCTGTACCAGAATAACAGGATATCTAGTCATGCATGAGATCCCGCTCAATTTCTTGCTGTTCTACCTCTACTCAAGGTGCTGAACTGGAAGCAGTGGCAAGGTTGCTACAGGACATGCTAAGCAGCCTGGCCCTTTCTCACAGGAAGGTTAAGGATTTTTCAGTAAAGATTATGTTTCAAATGGCCAAAGGTAATGGTAACAGTAAAAATGGTGACGGTGCCCCCGCTAAGAAGTAAAAGTGGTCTACAGGGTTGCTTAAGGTTTACCTGCCATGTTCTACAATAGCAGCAACAGGGAGGCTTACTAAGAGTAGACACAGAGAGAACTATTTTTGCTCATATCACCTCGCTTAATACAGTAGTCCTAAGATGGAAATATTACCATCCCTATTTTATATATAATGAAACTAAGGCTGAGAAGTAATTTGCACAAGTTTATACAACAAGAAAGAGGCAAAGCTAGATTCAGAAATCATCATGGCAGATGCAAAATCAGTCTCAGCCCACTGGGCTACATGGGCACGCAACCAGATTTAAATTCATATTCAGATGTTACAAGGATCCCGACGGCTGCCTGTGTTCCTAAGCAATGCTATGGAGGAGGCCATGTCCATTCCTATACCTTGA
Organism: Lepilemur ruficaudatus; assembly: GCA_963574885.1. NCBI lineage: Eukaryota > Metazoa > Chordata > Mammalia > Primates > Lepilemuridae > Lepilemur > Lepilemur ruficaudatus. The sequence goes on along the minus strand of CAUYRT010067456.1, from coordinate 10,758 downwards.
GGGCATTGTAGAAATACTGAATCCTATGGGAGCATGAGCTAGAAGTTTCATATGCACCCAAAGGCCAAGAAATGCTCTGTCTTCTGAAGTCAGTGTCAGGATCTGCAGCAGACTCAATGCCTGGGAAAAACTTGGTCTGGGGGAGGTGTGCCACGCTATCCCATTGGGAATTAATTCAGTGAGATGATGGAGAACTACAGAGATCAGGAGAAATCATAGGCGAAATCATAGGAAACTGCAGATCTGCAGGACTTTGGGCACTGGCCTGCAGGCTCCCTACTGTTTAAGAGGAGTTCCATTCTCCTTCCCCAGATTCAAAATCAGACATTCACATTACAGATCTGGTTAGAAATAATATCCTCACCAATGAACATTTAGCCCAGTGGGTTTTTAACTCCAAAAGTAGCCAAGGAAGTACAACACAGCTGGTATACTTCCACAGAAGTGTCTTAAGGAACATTGCAAAGGAATAATGTAAATGCAGCATACCTGAGTCTTCCCAATCAAACCCATTTCAACCAGGACAGCTCTGCAGAAATGTGTTTTATATATTGGGCTTTTTTGTAATCTTCTATTTGAAGGAGGGATTCCATGTCAAGGAACATGGTTGGAAAATGACTCTTTCTATCCTCCTGAATTCATCTACTACTATTCCCAAACCCAACTAGATAGCTGGAGAGCTAAGACTGAATAAAATCTGAGAAGTAACTTCCCCTCACCGTAAGTTTCCAATACAGATAGTTGGTTTCTTTCTTAGCTCTTCATTGAGATGATATAAGAACCAATGTATCAGGTTCCCTGGATGGAAAAATTGTACTTTTCTCTAAGGAAAGGGACACTTCTTCAATTAAACATGATGCTTCTGATCATAAATGGACAGAAGGGGTCTACCATCCAGATCCCTGAATATCCCTGGGGTGAGAAGAACCCCAGCCAACTCTACCAGCTCCAGGCTTAGTCATTTATGCTTGATACCCATTGTATGCAGATATTTAGAGAAAGCCTGAGTTCTATTGAGGAAATACAAAGAAAGGGGTGTATAAGAAAAACAGTTGCTACTGGAGCCTGGCAGACACAGTTGGTTGCCTACTTCTTGGTGATCATTTCCCACAAATATCCTACCTCTTCTTTACTGGCAGGGCCTCATTCCCCATCGTTGAGGCTGAAAATGTCAGATATTCACTTTCCCAGCCTCCCTTTTAACTAGGGCATGGAAATATGACAATTCCTCCAGGAGGCTTCTGGGAGGAGCTTTTTCCCCTCTAAAAAAAGTGATAGGTCCATGAAAATGCCTTTCATCTTCACTTGCCAGGCACTTGGAAAACATCATCCCCTTTTATCCTCATAGCGTCTCTGCAAGGTAGTTAATAATATAGCTCCAAGCTTAGAAATGAGGTAACTGAGTCTTAGGTGAATAACTTGACAAAGAACATATCTAATAAATGGCAGGGCCAATCTAGATCTCTGTTATTCCTGGTATGGACTGAGTTGTGTCCCCCCAGAAAAGATATATTGAGGTCCTAGTTTCCAGTACCACAGAATGGGGCCTTATTTGGAAATAGAGTCTCTACGGAGGTAATCAAGTTACAATGGGGTCATTAGGATGGGCCCCAATCCAACATGACTGGTGTACTCATAAAAAGGGGAAAATTGGGCTGGGCATGATGGCTCACACCTGTAATTCTAGCCTTCTGGGAGACCAAGGTGGGAGGATTGCTTGAAGCCAGGAGTTTGAGACTAGCCTGAGCAAGAACAAGAGACTCCATCTCTACAAAAAATAGAAAAATTAGCCGGGCATCGTAGTGTGTGCCTATAGTCCCAGCTACTCAGGAGGCTGAGGCAGGAGGGTTGCTTACGCCCAGGAGTTTGACATTGCAGTGAGCTATTATGATGCCGCTGCACTCTAGCCCCAGTGACAGAGTGAGATTCTGTCTCAAAAAAGGGGAGGGAGAGGAATTTGCACACAAAGACAGACACACATAGAGGGAAGACAATCTGAAGACAAACAGGGAGAACACAACTGTGTAACTGGAATGATGCAACTAAAGACCAGGGAATGCCATGGACTGAATACAAACGCTGCAAACCAGAAGAGACGAGGAAAGATTCTCCTCCCTTGGAGCCATCAGAGAGCATGGCCCTGCCAAATTTAGATATGTTTGGCTGGGAATGCTACTGGAGTAGCAGACACAATCCTAGAGAATAGTGACATTTTCATGAAGGCACAAAGGTAGGGACAAACAAATCATGTATCGGCCCACCAGGAGAGCCCAGTTGCAGCACAGACAATTGGGAACTCAACCTGCATGTATCAAAGCACAAGTACAGTCAAAGGTGCTTCCCATATAAGACTCCAACATGCTTCAAGGTTGGCGTCTCTACCTTCATTCTGTAGGTGATGGAACTGACTGGCCCCAAATCCCACAGCTAAAAAAGAGAAGAAGCCTTTGAACCTACAGTTTCTTGTGAGCCCCACTCTTCTTTCTGCCTGCTGTGACTTATTCCCCCAGGAAACCATCTTCAGGGACATCTCATTGCCTCAGGATGTGGGTAGATAGGAGAAGGAACACTGTGGAAGTACAATATTTGCCTCATGCTTTGTGCTTCTATTTGTCCTTGGCTCTCTGGGGGTTCAGAACTAGGTTTTCAGACTTTTTTTTAAAGACTTAATTGGTCAATGTAACCAACTGCAGTTCCTCTGTGTATTGTCCCAGAACACCCAACTGCATCTCCCCAGTGGCCTCATTTGCCCCTTCTGTTACTGTACATTCCACCGCAGCCAAGCTAATAACTGCAACTAATTAACTTACGAATTGCCTTGAGATAAGAAGAAAAACACTTACAGGAAGGAAGTCTGTGAGTTGGATGTAGGCAAAAGAACTTGTCCCTGTTAGAGGAAACTCTAAACTTTGGCTTCCAGCTGTTGGCACTTGTGATGTCACCAAAACGGTGATTTGTTACTTTTCTGCTGAGCAGACCCATGGGTGCTTCCTCTGCCGGCTGGGAGCATCATGCAAGTGGAAGACCCCTCCTGCCCACACACTGGGGCTGGAAAGGAGCAGTCCCATAGTGGATCGATCACCACACAGTGTGTAGTGAAGAGGAGCTCTGGCTTCAAATCCTTGTAACAACCCTCATGTCAGCTTGTATGAGCTCTAATAAATTCTCCACATGAGGAAATGAAGATCCAGAGGGGTTAATTAACTTTTCTAAAGTAATAAGTGGAGAAGCCAATATTTAAATCCAAGTCTGTTCATCTAAATCCAAGGTTTAATCCAAGATCATACGTTTTCCACAGCATCAAACGACTTGCCCTAATAGCTGTCCTACATTATGTCAAGCTGGACCTCAACTATCTCCCAAACACATTACCCAGAAAAATATGAATTTGGCTACCACCCATATCTTCAACCTTTCCCATCTGCTGCTCCAGACCAAGGTTCCACGGGACTCTTACCTTTCCCATCTGCTGCTCCAGACCAAGGTTCCAGGGGACTCTTAGGGTAACCTACATTTGCCACCTTCTTCCACAAGAATTCTCGGCCCTGCATTGTTCTATTTACTGACCACATTACAGAATCAAAGACAGTATGACTTTGAGAAGACATGGAACTCATTCAATACTACCACTGGTGAGGGGAAGTCTAATAGATGGGTGGGGGGTGGTGTTTGTTTTTGTTTTTTGCCTCATTAAACAAATGAAGATCATAAAATAAACAAGTTATATTTTTCTGGATATTCATAGAAATGTGTTTGTCTTCTATTTTTAAATGCACAGTATAATTTTACATATATGAATATTTATGGTTTTTGTTTATTGAAGTATGATTTACACAGAGTAAGGTTCACCCTTTAAAGGTGTACAATTCTATAAATTTTGATTATACAGTTGTAGTTATGGACTGAATTTGTCCTCCCCGCCCCCCAAATTCATATGTTGAAGCCCTAACTCCCGTGACTGTATTTAGAGATAGGGCTTTAGGGAGGTAATTAAGGTTAAATGCCATCATAATGGTGGGGCCCTAATCTAATAGGACTGGTGTCCTTATAAAAAGAGGAAAAGGCACCAGGAGTGCTGTGCACACAGGAAAAGCCAGGAAGAGAGGCCTCAGGAAAAGCCAACCCTATAAGCACTTTGATCTTGGCCTTCCAGCCTCCAGAACTATGAGAAAATAAAGTTTTGTTGTTGAAGCCACCCAGCCTGTGGCATTTTGTAATGGCAGCCACAGCCAACTAGTGTGGTTGTGTATTTGCCACCACAGTCAAGATACAGCGTATTTTCATCATTCCAAAAAGTTCTCTCATGCTTCTGTGCTGTTAGCCCTCTTCCCCCACCGCCGGTCCCTGGCAACCACTGGTCTGATTTCTGTTCCTATGGTTTCACCTTTCCCAGAGTGTCCTATAAACAGAATCACACAAACACAAGCCTCTCGAGTCTGGCTTTTTTTCACTTAGCATTACGCTTTGAGATTCTTCCATGTTGTCGCTTGGATGCGCATTTCTTTTTAACGAAAGTGTTTTGAGAGTGTAGGAGCAAGAGAAAGGAGAGAAAGAGAGAAGGACGAGGACTAGGACAATGATTTTGAGGAGTAAGGTGATATTGAGTCAAGAGTCAGGTGTTTAGGAAATTAAATGCACTCAAAATGTGGGGCAAATAATGATTTCAGATTTTTTCCAAAATCTAGTCTAGCCCAATCTCTCCCTTATCTCTGTTCTGGGCCTTGGGTCAAAGTTGGGATAATCATACTTCTCAGCTCCCAATATCTTATTACCCTCAGTCTGTGTGAGGCCTCATTCCTGCTTAATTTTAGGTTTCTCAATTTATTCTCCACACCAGTGCAAATCTCCTCCTCTCAAACTTTCTCTGCCTCATGTGTGCATTATATGTGCATAGGTGTACGTGGATCCTTAAAACTTTTATACTGCTGATTTGTGTATTTGTGTGTTTTAAATTTACATATACCGTATCATGGTATAGAGCTTGCACGGTTTCCTTTTTAACTTAGTACTATGCTTTTAAGATCTATCCATGATGAGTTAATGTATAGTACTTTGGAAACTGTAATGAACTCTCCAAATATTTACTACTACTACTTCTAGTATAATAATAATTTATTCAAGAAATCTCTTTAAGCACCTACTCTATTCTAGGCACTTTGCTAAACCCTGGGTATAGAGAAATGATTTTAAAAGACAGTTCCCTATGGAGGAATACAGTAAACAAAGAATTACAGAATTAACTATAAATATATGATTGCAATAAGTCTAAAATTGTAAAGAACTGACCAGCATAAGAATTTCTTTTTTTTTTTCTTTTTTCTTTTCTTTCTTTTTTTTTTTTTTTTTTTGAGACAGGATCTCACTGTCACCCAGGCTGGAGTGCAGTGGCCCAATCATAGCTCACTGCAGCCTTGAACTCCTGGGCTCAAGCAATCCTCTTCCATCAGCCTCCTGAGTATCTGGAACTACAGGGACATACCACCACATCTGGATGATTCTTCTTTTACTATCATTATTTTCTTTCTGGAGACAGGGTCTCACTATGTTGCCCAGGCTGGTCTCCAACTCCTGGCCTCAAGTGATTCTCTCACCTCGGCTCCCAAAGTGCTGGAATTACAGGTGTGAGCCACCATGCCTGGCTGGTATGAGAATTCCTAATATGAGGACCTAACATCATCTTGAGATTCAGGGGCAGCTTTTCTGAGGCAAGGACACTTAAGCCAACTTTTGTCCCTTAAGTTCAGACTTAAAAGACCCATATAAGCCACATATATTGGGCATACAACAGATGAGTTTTGCACTTTTTTCAGTAAGGTAAGTTTGAATAAAAGAAATCTAGGACCAAGCTATGGAAAATTGAATCCAATGACTGCTTTGGAGAGATGAACCAAACCCAAGTAACCTAGAGATGACTTAGAGCAACACAGAACATTTAAAACTGAAGTAATCAATAGTGTGAGCCAACTTCTCCTTCCATGCAAGTGGATGCCATCAACAGCTACATCAGCATTATCAGAAGAAATACTAAACTCCCGCCACCACGTATCGTGACCGTGGTCTGTTTGTTTGCTCAGATGGAGAAGCAATTAGAGAAAGCAAGTAATAGAATGTCCAGATAAAGGATCATCACTCTTAGCTTTACTACTGAATTGCACCAAATAATTGGTTTGAAAGACAGAAAAAAATTAAAATTCAAAATACAGGATTTATGCTCCCTAACTAAGTAAGGTACATTGCATTAATTTCCCTGTAACGTAAAGCAACAAAAGAGAAAACACATGATATAAAAACACAGAGCACGTGCCCCAGTGAGGATGTTCAGATAATAGGCAAATCCCAACTCTCTATTCTATTTTATTAGTATTAGTCTCAAGAACAAGCACCATCCTGTGGGTTAATGGCATACACAAGTGTTTTTCCTTTTAGTGCCATAGCCAGATAAAGATCTTGAGAGCTGTCAACAGGAAAGTATCTTTTTAAATGCAAGCCTATGTAAAAACACTGTTCTTCATTTAGAGAACATTTAGGATTTTCTAATAATGGAGGCTTATTGAAAACTGCCTGGTTTATCCTCTCCCCATCGACTCTGATGCCATGAATTAATCTCTTTAAAATCTGTGTCCTTGTGTTTGAGGGGCAACATGACATTATAACTGCTTACTGATTTGCAATCCTCTTACTCGGGAAATCTGAAATCACAAACCGCTATGCAGGATTTACCAAAATGCTTGATGTTTAATGGTGCCTAAAAGACTGAAGGTCACGGCCTATTTCAAGAGCATTTTGAAAGCCTCTCGCTTTGCCAGTTTAATATGTTAACACTAGTGGAGATTTAACACCAGAGGTGACTAGAAAGTAATGAAACTTGTTCTTAAGCCCCAAGAGTAAACCCACATAATTATTTTTTAGTCTCACCACCTTCCTGTTTGAATGATTCACAGTAAAATTATTGAACATTCCTATTATATTCTAGGGAGAAACAAATATGAACATGGACTTAAAGAGCCAAATTCCTTAACCTTGGGCCCTTAAATTGACTTCCAGTGATGGTTTAATAACCATGTTATTATTGAATCCATAATAATAACTCTAAATCCATTTGGGAAACAAATAAGGCCCATGGCTTTCATCAGATTCTCAGAAGCATCTGTGGCTTCAGGAAATGTAAGGATCACTGTCCTTGTTGTGGAACAAGTCATATATAAGGGTTGAATGATAAACGGTTCAAGGTGAATTGGTACTTAAAAATCATCTAAGCTGAATTAGCCTTCTTCAGTTTACAGAGGAGAAAACTGAGCCACAGCAAAGAAAAGGGACCTGCTTCTAGTGCGGGGAGAATCAGAATTCACAGCCCTCATTCTGGAATTGCCTACGGATGTGACTGGGGTAGGGTAAGATAATTATCCTAAAGGAATTACAGGAGAAGAAGGGAAAGATTCCATTTGTGGAGGGGTATCAAAAGAAGACCTGACGAGGGATATGGCCTTTGAAATGGTCTCAAATGATAGATTTTGAGAGGTTACTGGGGAACGGTAAGGTGACGGTGGATGGAGTATGAGTGTCATCTGGGCAGAAGAAACATAAAGCTAGGGATAAATGGGTCCTGTCTGAACAACCTTTGGTGTCAGCATGCACATGTGCATATAGGGAAACAGAAGGAGATACGATGAGCCTGGAGAGATAGATGGTGGTCCTATTATAAAAGGCATCAGAGAGCAGATGAGGACTTACACTGAATGCACAGCACAAATTAAAGAATCCATGAAGTACCATATATTCCCCAACAGATTTCCAAAGACTTCAGGTACTCACGACAACTGCTGGTGGGACTGTAAATTAGTACAACCTCTCCAGAGGGCAATTTGGGAATCAGTATCAAAATGCTTTGAATTCTTCTGGGAAGAGGTTATGAAAAATGAAAATAAAAAAAAAAATAAGAAAAAAAATGCTTTGAAAAGAGCATGGCTTTTTATTGAGCAATTTCTCTTCTAAGAATTTAAGTAAAAAATGATGAATGGACACAGAGATTTCTCTCTAAGACAGTCCATCGCAGTGTTTGTTCTAGTAATGAATACTTAGAAATTGCCCAATGTCCATACTAAGGGAATAAATTAAATTATAAATAACTAAGTTATTTATAATTTATACCTACCTCCTCATGATGGAAAAAAACTACTGTCATTAACTATCACGTTATAGGAGAGTAGTTAATACCATGGGGAAATGTTATGATAAACTGTGAGGATTTTAAATATGCTTTGATTATTTACCTTCTGTATTATGTCTTCGTTAAATAAGAAGCCAGAGGTTTTGAATTTGTCTGTGCGCCTTATCTTACTTTATTTTGCTAAAAATGTAACATGAGCATGGAAATCCCACAATATCCAGCCTGAGCAGAATAGTGAGCTCTGTCTCTACAATAAATAGAAAACAATTAGCCAGGTGTGGTGGTGCACGTCTACTGTCCCAGCTACTCCAGAGGGTGAGGAAGGAGGATCACTTGAGCTTGGGAGCTTGAGGATGCAGTGAGCTATGATGGCGCAACTGCACTTCAGCCTGGGTGACAGAGTGAGACCCTGTCTCAGAAAAGAAAGAAAAGGAAGGAAGGAAGGAAGGAGAAAGGAAGAAGAAAGAAGAAAGAAAGCAAGCAAGCACATAGTATATGTTTAGTGAAATAAAGCAAGTTGCAAAGCAGTAAGTACACTGTCATCATTAATGTAAAAAGGCATGTAACTACATGCGTATAGACTAAAAAGATATTCATCAAGAAATTAACAGGTAATTATTCCCCAATTATGAAATTAACATTTAAAAATGTTCTGGTTTTCTAATGTGTGATACTTTTAAAAGCAAAAGCAAAACAGCATAAGTTTTTTTGTTTGTTTGTTTGTTTTTTGTCTGTTTGTTTTTTAAGAGACAGGGTCTCGCTCTGTTGCCCAGGCTGCTGGTGTGCAGTGGCCAGATCATAGCTCACTGCAGCCTCGAACTCCTAGCCTCAAGTGATCCTACTGCCTTGGCCTCCCAAAGTGCTGGGATGACAGGTGTGAGCTACCACATATGGGCAGTTTTTTGTTTTTTTAAGCATAATCCTCAAGGGTAGATTTTTTTATCGAGGATCATTGAGCCAGGATGATTTCCGACCTCAGTGGTTCTTTCTCTTTGTAATGTACGTCAAAATACCACAAGACACTTCCCTTTCTCAGCCCTTCCTATCTTATTTTGAAGACTTCTTTTGCCTGGGATAATTTATTTAGGGGCTTCATTTCTCTCCTAATTCTGCCTCCTTTTAGTGAGCATCTCTAGAAACCAGCTTTTTAAGTATGAATATTTAAAAGACTCACATCAAACACATTCAAAACCAACTTCCTAGGAAAGTTACTGCTGATTCTGTCAACAGTTCCATTGCTGACCTAATGACACTGGGTGGTCAGCTGCCAGTGGCCCTTCTGCTGGAGAGAAGAGGAAGTAGGCTTGGCTCTAACTTGCCCTGATCTTCTCATAGCCTGATATTTCTTTGCACTGGGAACTAATGGAGTCATACCAGACTGCAAATTCCCATGATGCCATGCTGGTAGATATTTCCTAGAGGATCAGAGAGCTCTGCTACTGACCCTCGAAAGGGGAAAAAATTAGCTGGGTGTGGTCATGCACTTGTAGTCCCAGTCATTTAGGTGGCTGAGGCAGTCTGATCACCTGAACTCAGGAGTTGGAGATTACAGTGAGCTACGATCAGGACACTGCACTCCATCTTGGGTGACAGAGTGAGACCCCATCTCTAAAAAGGAAGGGGGGAAGACTGTAAGTTTTGTCAGACATCACCCAGTGAAGATCCCTTTCATTGCCAAAAAATCTTGACGCAACTACTCTGAACATCTGTGGAGTTTACTGTTAAAAACTGGGGACCTCCCATTAGCAGTAGAACTGGGCTGGGTGCAGTGACAGGTGCCTGTAATCCCAGCACTTTGGGAGGCTGAGGCAGGAGGATCACTTGGGCCCAGAAGCTGGAGGCTGCAGTGAGCTGTGATCATACCACTGCATTCCAGCCTGGGCTACAGAGTGATATCCTGTCTCTAAAACAAACAAAAAACAGTAAAGGCCGGCATGGTGGCTCAGGCCTGTAATCCTAGCACTCTGGGAGGCTGAGGCAACAGGATCGCTTGAAGTTGGGAGTTCGAGACCAGCCTGAGCAAGAGTGAGACCCCCGCATTTCTATTAAAAATACGAAGAAATTAGCCAGACCACGCACAAGAGACCAAATGAGCCCGGGGGGGTGGGGGGCGCCTCTAGTCCTAGCCAGCTACTAGGGAGGCTGAGGCAGGAGGATCACTTGAGCCCACGAGTTTGAGGTTGCTGTGAGTTAGGCTGATGCCACGGCACTCTAGCCCAGGCAACAGAGCAAGACTCTATCTCAGGAAAAACAAACAAACAAACAAAAAAAAAACAGGCCAGGTGCGGTGGCTCATGCCTGTAATCCCAGCACTCTGAGAGGCCAAGGCAGTTGGATCACTCAAGCTCAGGAGTTCGAAACCAGCCTGAGCAAGAGCAAGACCCCTGTCTCTACTAAAAATAGAAATAAATTGGCCAACTAAAAATATATAGAAAAAATTAGCCGGGCATGGTGGCGAGTGCCTGTAGTCCCAGCTACTTGGGAGGCTGAGGCAGGAGGATTGCTTGAGCCCAGGAGTTTGAGGTTGCTGTGAGCTAGGCTGACGCCACGGCACTCTAGCCTGGGCAACAGAGTGAGACTCTGTCTCAAAA
>CAUYRT010067455.1:0-20448 GCA_963574885.1 Lepilemur ruficaudatus | reverse complement strand
GAATCTCACTTTGTTGCCCGGGCTAGAGGGCCGTAGCATCTGCCTAGCTCACAGCAACCTCAAACTCCTGGGCTCAAGCGATCCTCCTGCCTCAGCCTCCCAAGTAGCTGGGACTACAGGCATGTGCCACCATGCCTGGCTAATTTTTTCTATATATTTTTGGTTGTCCAATTAATTAATTTCTTTCTATTTTTAGTAGAGACAGGGTCTCGCTGTTGCTCAGGCTGGTTTCGAACTCCTGACCTTGAGCAATCCACCCACCTCGGCCTCCCAGAGTGCTGGGATTACAGGCATGAGCCACCGCGCCCGGCCCTCTTTCATCTTTTTATTTATTTTATTTATTTTTATTTTTATTTATTTATTTATTTTTGAGACAGAATCTCACTTTGTTGCCTGGGCTAGAGTGCCGTGGCGTCAGCCTAGCTCACAGCAACCTCAAACTCCTGGGCTCAAGCGATCCTTCTGCCTCAGCCTCCACAGTAGCTGGGACTACAGGCACGCGCCACCATGCCCAGCTAATTTTTTTTCTGTATATATTTTTAGTTGGCCAATTCATTTCTTTCTATTTGTAGTAGAGACGGGGTCTCGCTCTTGCTCAAGCTGGTCCTGACCTTGAACGATCCTCCCGCCTCAGCCTCCCACAGTGCTAGGATTACAGGTGTGAGCCACCGCACCCGGCCCTCTTTCATCTTTTAATGTTTTCAAGATCTACATGTTTTTCAAGGTCTAATTCAAAGCCTGTCTCTTCCATGAAGTCTGCTCTGATCCATTGTGATTTTCCCATCTCAGATATAGCTTTGCATATTTTGACTCTTCATTCCCAACCCCCAGTTATTTTCTGTGAACATAACTCCGCCTACATCTCCAGTCTCATGAAGGCAAGATCCATGTTATTTATTAGCCTCTGGCATCCGGCTGTTTCAATGCCAGTCTCAAAGCTGTGTTCAATTGTTCCTTGTTTGTGATTGATTAGGCCAGTGGTTCTCAACAGGGAACGGTTTTGCCCACCTCCTCCTCCCTCCCTATGGAACATTTGGCAATGTCTGGAGACATTTTTTGTTGTCTCAACTAGAAAGAGTGCTAGTGGTATCTATCTAATGGGTAGAAGCCAAGGATTCTGCTAAACATCCTAAAATACACTGGACAATTTCCACACCAAGAATTATACAGAATGTTAGGAGTGCTGGTGTTGGGTAAGCCTGTATTATACAATTCAGGCGTGTTTTGATTGGCTTTTTAAAAGGCTACTCGCCTGTAATCCTAGCACTCTGGGAGGCTGAGGCGGGAGGATTGCTTGAGCTCAGGAGTTCAAGACCAGCCTGAGCAAGAGTGAGATCCCGTCTCTACTAAAAATAGAAAGAAATTAGCCGAACAACTAAAAATATATATAGAAAAAATTAGTCGGGCATGTTGGCACATGCCTGTAGTCCCAGCTACTTGGGAGGCTGAGGCCGGAGGATCGCCTGAGCCCAGGAGTTTGAGGTTGCTGTGAGCTAGGCTGACACCATGGCACTCTGGCCCCGGCAACAGAGCAAGACTGTCTCAAAAAAAATAAAAAATAAAAAAATAAATAAAAGGCTACTCCATCTGCCTGTTAATAGTTACATTTTGGTGACAGATAACATGCCTGTTGCCCCTTCCCAGAATGAATGCCGCCTCCAGGCAGTCACCTCTGCGGTTCCAGCCAGGGCAGTTAGTTGGTCTTGGTTATATTACTGAAGGCAGATGATTATGGGTGAGTTAGCAGGTTTGGGCATAATGAAACTGATTCCACAAGTTACAACTGAAAATTAGTTTTATTAGTTTCTAGCCATGCCCTCTATAAATATCTAGGGTTTTGCCTCAGTTTATTTGTATGTTAGAATGAGATAATAATAGCTTTCTTCCAACTATTTCATAAGGATATTTTGAAGAAAGGAGAAAATGTAGGTGAAGAGTTATGAACTGTCTGGGTGGGAAAATTACTATTAAAGCATTATAATGATAATTAGTAGTGACAATCTGGGGTATGTAGGAACAAAGTATTTTATATACAGTGCTTTATACTCCAAAGAAAAGAACTAATTAAAGCAAACATGTTGTTCTGGTTCTAACTCGTATTTCCGTGGCCAGGGTTGATCCCTCAAAACATAAAATGCCTTCCTAGTGTGACCTTAGGAGACCTTACTGGGAAGTCTCTCCCTGACCCCACGGAGTGTGGCCAGGCCAAAGATAGTGGATGAGGAACAATAAGAAAATGTTTGCTGATCTTAGGATGCATGAGTGCTTTTATTATCATTTAAAATTGAAGCCTTACTGGATTCGGAAAGCCATCCCTTGATGAACTTGGCTCACTTCCATGTTTTCTCACGTAGCTCTGAAGGATTTTCAACACATACAAAGAGTTAAAAGACTTCTAAGCAGTGACAGTATGGCTGGTCGCAAGCATGTGTCCCTTTGGCATGCAGTCTCTCGTCTTTATGACGCCTGCCCACCTCACCTACTATTTGTCTGTGTCTCTGTGGCTGTTGTGTGGTTGGCATCCACCCCCATGCTGGCGTGCCAAGAGAGTGAATGAACAATGGGATACCCTGGCACCGGCGGGTGTTTTAATAACTGTGGAAAATGAGGAATTTACAGATGCATGATTCAAGCTCCCACTTCAAAGGTCCTCAACCAAAATCCTCCTGAAATTAGAAGCAATACTACTGAACATAATGCAACCTTTTGCATGGCTGCCCAACATTACTATAAATCTGTGTGTTCAGTGTTTGGGAAAGTTACATTACTGGGAAACAGATGCCTGCTTTCATCTGAAATTTATGCGCAGTGTTCAGCAGGTAGGTCCTGCCTGGGAAAGAGGAGGTATGTAATAGGAAGCAATTTGCTTTTCACTGGCAGTCACGACTCAAGACAGGCCTGGGCTCATTGACCAGGGGTTTAACCAGCAACCCAACATGGGTAGATCTTCCTGGGCCTGAACTGCCTTCACTCTGAATGGAGAACATTCTCTCCCTCCTGGTCTGAGACTCCACTGGGAAGGGGGAAACATATGTCCTCTGTGTCCCACTCTTTTCTTGGCATTCCCTACTTTCTCAGCTACTTCTCAGTAGCTAAGCCCTTATGATGTTTTTGGTGGATGCCATCTCTTCCATATCCCTCTTCATTAAGCCCTGTCCTCCTCAGCCAGCCCAGGCTCTAGATCTATTCTTTTTCCTTTCATTAATAATTACTACCATTCACTAAATGCTTAGTGTGTCCCACACTGTGCAACTACTCATTAAACCTCACTTCACCTTGAGAGGTAGATCTTTTTTATTAAGAGATGGGGTCTTGATATGTTGTCCAGGCTAGCCTTGAACTGCTGGGCTCAAGTGAGCCTCCCACCTCAGCTTCCTGAGTAGCAGAGACTACAGGTGCATGCCATTGTGCCCAGCTGAGAGGTAGAGCTTTTTTAGCCCTAATTTGTACATAAAGGAACAGCCTCAAAATGCATAGGTAACTTGCTCAAGGTTACTCAACTAGAATGAGAAGTAGAATTCCAAACCCCACGTCCAAAGCCCAAACACCTACACTATATGATATCCCTCCCACTTCTCACCTAAAACTCAATTGTGATATTTCCTGTTCTTTCAGATTAACAGCAACAAAACCATTTGACTCTAACATATTTCCCAAATAGCATTTATATTTTAGTAAGGTCTTCTTGGACACGGTGCCTCAATAGAAAGGCCTGATTGTTATTGTTAGACTTTCCCACATTGTGGCAAACGTTGAGGGGAGGGTGGAGCCTTTTGATTGTCTACCAGAAATGCCACCCAGATAGGGAGGCATGTAGTTTGTTAGCCTGAGTCATCCAGCCCATGATAGAGTTATGTAGCTGCTACTACTAGACAAGGTAAATCCTGGAGAGTATTCTCCTGGGTACTGTTGATGTCTGCCTTGATGGTTCTCATTTTTTCCCTGTGAGTTAAAGCTGATCAATGTTTTCCTCTATGTCCCCTTCTGATATACTGAAACCCTCAATCCAGGTTGATGTCAAGTGCTTTCTAGATACTTCCTTTACAAGGTGTCTTTACAAGGCAGACACTAAATATGAAATAATAACTACCAGCAGTAGTCACCAGACCCTGTGCTATATTATTTTTATCATCTCATCCTCACTAGAAAACATTTGAGAAATGTATTGCAATTTTACTTTTAAGGAAATTAAATGAGGAAACTGAGATAATTTACTTTTCTTAAGTCTCTCTGCTTAGCAAATCTAGACTTTAAACTGACCAAGCCATAGAGGCAATATTAGGAGTCTAGTTATGGCTGATGTGACATACAATTCATTATATTCTTACTAACTCCATAATTATAAATGGGGTGGTTATGGGTGGTTGACTCTGGTAGAGATTGATGATAGTTAGTTAAGGATCAAAGAAAAATCTTTTTCCCAGTTCTTAATCCATTCAAATTGTTTTAAAAAAATATCCTTCCTCACTTTCCCTCTTTTTTCTTCTTTCCCAGAGTAAGTTCAAGCCAAGAAATCTGTGGAGTGTGACTCTGGGGCCAGGCTGTGTTTCAGTGCCACCTACCTATACAGTAGTATATCATCGGTTGCTATTTCTGAGTCTCCTTGGGTGATGGAGTGCTCTTCCTGCAAGCCTGGGACAGGGGGAAGGAGTCTGGGGCACAAAAACTGACAGCATTCTATCAAGTCAGTATAAAACTTCATCAAGTTCATTTTTTTTTTTTGCCTTTCTTCCTATATATTGAAAATATTTTAAGGATATGTATTTTCTCCTTGAGTTTTTGCTTTGATAAAACTATTTTCATTGTTCTTCAGTTCTAAGTATTTTTAAAATTTCCAATATGATTTCTTTTGCATCTCATGGTTATTTGGGAGTGTTGTTCACAGTTGGCAGTTGAACAACAGTTCAGTTGTTTCTGAATTTCCAATTACATGGATTTTTAACTTATTTATTTTTGTGTTTCATGTCTAACTTGTTTACAGTGTGATCTGAGAACATTGCCTGGATGTACTGATTCTCTGAAATATATTGAAATTGGTTTTAGGACATTGTTTTTTGGTCTGTGTTTGTAAACTTCTTATATGTATTTCAGAAAAATATTTGTTCTCTAATAGTTTGGTTCAGGGTTCTGTACCTATCCATAATTTAAGCTCATTGATTTTGTTGCTGACATCTATTTCTTTTAAAGTCTGTATCTGCTTAATTTGTCAATAAAGGAGACAGATACATTGAAAGCTCTATGATGATGAATATGTCAAATTTTGCAGTTTATTAATATTTACTTTAGGAATTTTCAAGTTATTAGGTGTGCACAAATACAGAATTATACAATACTGGTAAATTTACAGTTTTAAAAATTATGTAGTAGAGACTTTCTTTGTCTTAAATAATGTTTTCTGCTTTAAAGTCTATTTTGTCCTAATTGAATTTTATGGTCCCAAGTTGTTTTTTTAATAGATGTGTTCTTGAGAAGAATATCTTTAAAACAAACAAGCAAACAATCATACTATGTTTGTCTTTCAGTTGGATGGTTCAGATTATTTATATTTAGTGTGATTTTGGGATCACACTATTTTGACTTGTTTCTACCATCTTACTTTAACTTACAATTTGTCTTGTTTTTCACGCTCTATTTTTATTCTTTTAGTGATAATACTTGAAATTTTTCTCTTTTCAGAAAATGTAATCATTATGTTTTAATAAGGCATTAATTAGCATGTTCATAAAGCCAAAGCATAGTTGGGAATTTAACAACAACAAAAAAACATAGAAGCTAGGGTCCTGATTCCTAACACCACCAAAATAGAAATCTTTTATTGGTAATAATTGTCTAATGGCTAAAAGAAATCCTAAAGTTTTGCTTTTATATGGTTTTTGTCTTGTGATATGCTTGCTGAGTGGTGAAAACTCTAGAACTATTTCTTACAAACTGATTTAATGACAGTTTTCCTCCCTTTTTCTTAGTAATTTCCTATTTGCACCTTTTCTACCACACCTGATTTTGTTTGTGGCTGCTTGGTTTCTAGACATTCTAGACCTGAGCTCAAAGACTAAAGCCCTCTATCTTAGTTGTCTAAATTAACTATTACAGATCCTTTTGCTGGCAGCAATGCAACAGCCTCCAGCTACTCACAGCCTGCAGACACTAGCAACCAAGATATAATTATGCTTTTATGTTAGAAATATTTAATAAACAAAGAAAAACAAAGCTCAGAGACTTGGACGGAGGTGTAGGGTGAGAGGGAGACATTTTTTAAGTTCTCAGAACTTTTCCTGAACAATCAAAGACACAAGTGTCACTACTGCTGTGTGTGTGTGTGTGTGTGTGTGTGTGTTTTTCTGGTATTGCCACATCTCCCCTGTGCTCTTTGATTCTCTGTTTATTTACCTGGTTTTCACATCTCATCAGTTATCCCTGGTCTAAAGAATTCTATGCCACAACTTATTCAAGAACTGTCTGGTGACATTAGAAAATAAGTCAAATTGTCCATTGCTCAATGAGAAACAGTTTTTAGAAATCACCGTGAGAATTGAAAGTTGAAGTTGTGAATGGACAGGAGCCCTGGGAAAAGAGACTTCTTCTTCGATAGTCCTCATAAATGGGATAGTATTCAGAAGTTAAAAAAGATCAGCCCTGAACTTGAAAGTACTATGAAATGCCTTTTTTATATTAATGATCCCACAATAGGATATTGTCCTCTATTGATAAACTCTAGTGCCGATATTCCATGTTATCTCTTCACATTTTATACTTGCAGTTGGCTCTTCTCAGCTGTTGGCCATAGTGTGGTTAAGAAATGCAAACTAACATTTTATATGTATCTAAACAGACTATTACAAGACAAACAAATTTGCTGGGGGGAAATCCAACAGGGGTAACTACTGATCTTCCTCTCATGATGAATGGTCTATGGCGTTTGGACTGTCTCCAGTTATTCCCTCAGTTTTTGCTGGTTTTGGAACTCAAGGCCATAGGAAATTAAAAAAAAAAAAGTTTTAGGAGATAAGGATCAAAATTAAATACCCAGAACAGGTGCTTGTCTACAAATGTATGCATGCATTGGCACACAGCTGCTCGAATGTGCAGTGTGTGCCAGCGTGGTAATTGTGGGTGGAATTTGGGTATTAGCTCTAGAAATGCAACCTGCAGTGTGTTGCCTTTTTCTCTCATCTGAACAAAAGCATCCCAGGACTGCATATTTTCTATGTGAGCAGTAATGATCCAGAAATGAGCACTGAGAAATGAGTTGTTTCATGTAAGACTAATGTGCCTACCCCCTAAAGTGCCTCTTTCAAATGCAAATCTTTATAAAACATAGCATATGCTTTGCTGCCATACTAGATAGTAATATAGAATCTAACCTCATCAAGGTAGGTAGAATCATTATTAGAAAACTCTGTTATTTTTCAGGACAAGAATAGAGGATGCCCGTGGGGTTATTGAACTGTGTGGAGAAGTAGGCTCTGAATTAAATGCTCTGCAGGCTGTAGTTATTGAGTTTTTCTTATCTGCTGTCCATAATTTTTCTATTTCTGTCTTATGGTAAACCGACATTCCTATTTTTAGTTCCTGCCCTATTAGCCATCCTTGACATTTATTGTTTAAACTGACAGATTGTTGGTCATTATTGAAGCTAGTCAATATTTTCACAATGCTTATTATTCTAGTCTCTCTACTTTGGATACATTTGAATATTCCCAAGGTGGATTGGATAGGACAGAGGAGCAATTCAACTTCAGGTGAGGGCCTGTGGCAAAGCACTTCCCAAAAATGGCTGCCTACGATCTTCCATACCACATCAACTTCTAGACCGTGACCTTGACCCCATTGAGAGACGGGGTCTACATCCTATTCGCTTATGTCTGGGCAGGTTGTGAGAAGTATGGCAGAAGTGACATATGGTCTTAAAAGGCAATGCAGGTTTTATCAGTCTGTTTTGGAGTTCTGAGCCCCCAGGTAAGCGATCTGACTCTACTGAGACTTCCATGCTATGAGGAAGCCCAGGCCATGTGGAGGTGGAAGAGTCAACAGCTTCAGCTGAGGGCCCTGCTGAAAAGCATCAACCTCCAGGCACATGAGGGAAGACACCTCCAGGTGATTCCAGCCTTCACCTCTGGAATCCCTCCGCTGAATCCCTCTTCCCCCTGCTGTTGTGTCTTTTCAGCTGAGGCCCCAGACATCTTGGAACAGAGACAAATGGTCCCTGCTGCGCCCTTTCCAAGTTCCTGAACCACAGAATCTGGAGTGGTTTGTTAGACAGCAGTGGTATTAATGACTATAACAAGGCCCCAGGGATTCTTCTGGAAGTGGAAACCAGGAGTTTTAGTTCATAGTCTTTGCAGAATGCTGTGTGGGGTAGTGGTCAATACATTGAGCTCTGAAGTTAGACAGGTCTGGATTCCAAATCCTGGATCCATCAGCTGTTACACCCTAGGCAAGTTCTTTATCTTCTTCAGTTTCAATTCCTTGTCTATAAAATGGGGAAAATACTAGTATTCTGTTATGGGATTTTGTGATGAGGCTATATTGGATAGAAAGCATTTAGCAAATGAATAGCACAGAATAAATACTCTGTACTTTTTAACCATGTGCGTGTGTGTAAAAAGTTTGAATTTTCAAAGATTCCTATTACCGCCTTCCTGATTCTCTGATGTATTTCAGATAATTGAACTTTCGAGATAAATGAAGTTCTACTATATTACTATGAAGACTGGTAATGTTATTTTCACATCTCAGAACTTGGAGAGACAGTAGCAGTAGCAGTACGTACGCTTTGAAGCAGCGGTTGCTAGATTGTAAGTTTGAGAAGGGCAGGGACTGCATCTCTCTTTTTTATCATTCTATCTTCAGAGCTAAGCACAGTGGAGCACTGTAGAAAGTGCTCAATAAATACTTTTTTGGGTCCAGGTGTGGTGGTGCACGCCTGTAGTCCCAACTACTTGGGAGGCTGAGGTGGGCGAATCCCGTGAGCCCAGGAGTTCAAGGCTGCAGTGAACTATAATCACAGCACTGCATGCCAGCCTGAGTAACAGAGCAAGACCCTGTCTTTAAACAATAAAGAAAATAATAAATTAAAAAAATATTTTTTGTATGAGTCACATAAAATCCTATTCGTGTAGCCTTTGGATTACACAGAAGATTGGGGATTACCTCATTATCACTTATTTTCAGAAAAATTTGAAATTTTCTGAAAAAAAATTTCCTCAGAGGCTTAAAATTTAAATATTGATTACAATAATTTTCAGAAGACTTAATTTTATGTAGAACCGTGGAAGCACACAAAATATTAAGATAACCACTTTTCATATTTGAAGATCAAAAAGATTTCCCATATTCTTGGAACATTATGGTGGATATTAAATAATTTGTTAAGTAATTAGCCCAATGCGTTTTTCTATAAAATGCTTACAGTTTTGGTTTTTATGATTCAGAGGCCAAACTGATAATGTTGAGTCAGTACTGTGATTTAAATTAATTATAACCTTAAGCTTGTTTCATAATTGCAATCACACTAGACAACAGCTCAATTTTCTTGTCACAACATATAGAACATTAATTAGAGTGAAAATTATGAGCCATGGCAAGGGATTTTGCTATATTCTAGTAACCCAATTTTAAAGGAAACACTACATTCTGGTTTTCATTAGATGAAATGGGATATAAGCTTCTCTCTGGGAGTTAAATAACCTTGAAATTTTTAGCATTTTATTGATGACTAGTATAGAGACTCCAGAAGCAAATTCTACTTCCCAAAGTCCAAAGTTCCTATATTAGCTGCATAGGTTACGTTATGCTGTAGTAACAACACAAAATTTTTTTATGATACCTAGTCTACTTTAGGTTTAGGTCACTCGCCATGTGGTGGCTTAACTTTCCAGGCCCTTTGGTCTCGGGTCACCTGCATCTCAGCATTTGTGTCTGCGATCACTGTGCAGGGGAAGTGAGCACAGAGAATCTCGCCCTGACTCTGGATGCTTCTGCTTGGAAATGATACCCATCACTTTCCTTTCATGCTTCATTGCCCAAAATAAGTCACATGGCCATGTTTAATTTCACCAGCTGGGAAAGAGTCATTCTGTTCTATGTCCAAGAATAGGAGGAGAAAGGGAAATATTGGTGAGCCCTAGTAGTGCTCCAGCAAGGAACACAGAAATTGTAAGAAGCAAAACCTTTTTTTTCTCCAACTTGATGAAAATTGCATTGAATACAAATGAAATCTTGCTTCCCTAATGTGATCAGTACAATTTAGAGTGCAATAACATACAGTACAACTTACTACAGAATGGGATTTAGTAGGAGGTGCTTCTGTCTTGGATTCTCTCCAAGGGGTAGGGATGCTTAGTGCTGGAATTGCCACAGGGAATTGGTTACAACATTGCTTTGCTGAGAATGTGCTTCTGAGGCAGGGACCTAGAGGCTCTGGTTTAATTATTCCCCCTGGTGTGGGACCCAGAGATAAGATACACAGTTTGAAAAATAATCATATAGGCAACTACAGCAGAGTATTATTACACCTCTGATAGTTACTATGTGGATTGAAATACCTGCCTTTCTTTTCCAGCTTGCAACCAGTTCTATCCCCGTCATTGCCCTGTGCTCCATCAAAATAGTAGATACACAAAGTCAAGGCCTGATAAGACCCTGTCTACAAGATGTGTTAATTCTTCTTTTGCCTCTAAACCAACCAGGGTGTTTTATGTACCTGCTAATTTTTCAAGACTGGGTATGATTTCCTGTCATGATTTTCTACTACTGCATGTGGGTGCTGGCCTATGCAAGGAAAGTGTCAATAATTTGAACCTTTTGGCACTTTCTCTCATGTTGCTAATGGCCTTTGACCAATAAATGCTAAACAAGCCTTTGATGAGGAGATTTTGGTCCAACCGGTTGTTGCTACACCCTTGGGCCAACGTTTTAACTGAAATGCATCGTGGTGAAGTCTGGGCAAGGAGAAGTCAAACATTCATTGCCCTTCGTGTTTCTTCCGTATCATAAAAGAATCTCTAAGGGTAACTAACAAATGAACTTTTCTGGTACACTGTTTATTGTCATATTTACATCAGTTTAACTCATGAACATATATGGGGTTGGGTGGGGTTGGTATTGTGTTGGAAGTCTGTAAGAGTGCTTATGCAATTGCCTTTCATGGTAAGTGGCAGTCATTTGAGAAGCAGTCTAAATCAGGCAATGCACTTGAGGTCTGGTGTTTGTCTACATTTCCCATTGTTTTATCATTACCACATATGCAATTTTTTTTTTTTTTTTTTGAGACAAAGTCTCACTCTGTTTTCCAGGGCTAGAGTGCCGTGGCGTCAGCCTAGCTCACAGCAACCTCAAACTCCGGGGCTCAAGCGATCCTTTTGCCTCAGCCTCCCGAGTAGCTGGAACTACAGGCATGCGCCACCATGTCCGGCTAATTTTTTCTATATATTTTTAGTTGATCAATTAATTTCTTTCTATTTTAGCAGAGACGGCGTCTCGCTCTTGCTCAGGCTGGTTTTGAACTCCTGACCTTGAGCGATCCTCCCGCCTTGGCCTTCCAGAGTGCTAGGATTATGGGCGTGAGCCATTGTGCCCGGCCCACATATGCAATTTTTATTCTTAACAGCATTTTGATAGTTTGGCGACTTTTCAGTAAAAACAGGGCAGTGCACTAAAAGACATTGTCTTACAATAGGAATAAGAACAATATCTATTTATCAGGTGCCTATATAATGTGTTGGGGTCAATATTTGGAAAAAGAGCATCTGTACCCTGGCCTGAGGATGTGATGGCACAGATTGTTTACCATGGTGATGGCACTTTCTATGAAAGGAAAATGAGAAGAAGGCATATTTTGGGAAAAAGAACTGATCGTTGCAGCTAATGAGGAAGATTCAACTGGATTTTTTCTTATATTATTCTCTCAATTTTTTTCTCAATATATTTTTCCTCAATGTATCATCATACAATACCATGTACATTGTTACGTTTATTCCTTCATTCATTTAACAATCGTGTATTGATTATCTGTTACATGACAGGAAAAGGCTAAGTATTAGGGATAAAGAAATAGGATCTTAAAGCATTTGCTGTCAACTAGGGTAAATACATAGATTGAGAATTAGAGAAATGGAGTAGAAATATAAATAAGGTGATGTGGGACCACAAAGAAGGGCCTATGTAAGTACCTAGGAGGAAGGGAGACAGGAGAAAGCTCATCACAGCTTTCTACATCTTGAAGGACAGGCAAGAGTGGATCAAAGGGGAATGACTGCTCCAGGCAGTGGGAAGAGCCTAGGGACACTAATCCTCAGAGGGAGTGGCGGGTGACATGTGAAGATGGAGCATCAGGGAGAAAGGCTTCTGGCGGGATGGTGAGGCCAGCTAAGGTCTGAAAGCCTCATGACTCAGGGCACTGGGGCCACAGCAAGGAGTTGGACTTCATCCTGGAATGGGTGGGGAGAGAGGAAGAGCTAGGATCTGATTCCCCTGTTAGGAAAATGACTCTAAAGGCCACTTGGAGTTTTGACTAGAGGCTGCCATATTCCAGGAAGGAGATGATGGCCAGAGTGGCAGTGGGCATGGTCAGAAGAGGAAAGGTGGGGGATATTTAGACCGAAAAATTAAAGAGAGCTCGTTAAGTAATTGAATGTGGAAGGTTAAGGGGAGGAAAGAATCAGGGATGGTTTCTGTTTCCAACTTGTGTGACTACCATTAAAGAAGATAAGGGACATAGGAATAATAAGCACTTCTGAAGGAAAGATGAGTTTAAGATGCTTAAAAATTGAAAAGGAAATGCCCATTAGTGCAATAATAGTAGCTAGCACTTATTGAAAGCTCAGTATGTACCAGATATTGTTGTAAATTGTATTTTTTAACTGATTTAATCCTCACAACCACCCTAATAGCTATTTTTTATTTTATAAAATCCAAGGTGCTGCCAATTGTAAGATACATCTTGATGTCAAAGATGTTAAAATGTCATTGTTAGAATTAATGAGAT
This sequence comes from Lepilemur ruficaudatus, assembly GCA_963574885.1. Taxonomy (NCBI): domain Eukaryota; kingdom Metazoa; phylum Chordata; class Mammalia; order Primates; family Lepilemuridae; genus Lepilemur; species Lepilemur ruficaudatus. Next base: position 7,463 of record CAUYRT010067455.1, on the reverse strand, counting down.
AAGGGCTGGGCATGGTGGCTCATGCCTGTAATTCCAGCACTTTTGAGAGGCCAAGACAAGAGGATTGCTTGAAGTCAAGAGTTCCAGACTAGCCTGGGCAACATAGTGAGACTGTCTCTACCAAAAAAAAAAAAAAAAAAAGAATTAATGAGATAAATAGTATTAGTCCCATTTTATAGATGAAGAAACAGAGGCAGAGATTAAATAATTTGTCCAAAGTCACATAGTGAATAGAGGGGCTGGAATTCAACCCTAAGCAGTCTGGCCCCAGAAGTTTTTCATTTAATCACTGTGCTGTGTCACCTGCTGGTACATCTCAGGAAACCGTGACCTGAGATGCAGATAGAGATCTGAGAGTCATCAATAAGTTGTTCTCCATTATATGGTGGAGGTGGAGGTGGTGTGCATGGTACGTAATTAATAAATTTGTGGTAAGGTCCTTTAAATCAAAATTGAAATAAACTTCTGTAAACATCAGCGTATCATTTCAGGCAAAATTTTTCCAAGAGAAACTAAAGATGCACTATCAACAGGATTGTCGATCAGAATTGCTCAAGGGAAAATTAGAAGTTTTCCGAGAAAAGGCTGTGATGCAGTTGATTTTCTTAAACCATCAACTTCTGACTTCCCTGAGCACATTGTCATTTCCTCATATGTTTTGTGAAATGACAGCCGAGAGGTGGAGTGGAATGGAAATCTCCTAGAGAACTGCCATGCAAGTGTGTGGAGTCGAGGCTGTAGGTTTTTGCATGTTAAGTTCATGATATCTGCAGTCCTGGGAATAATTAAATTTCTTACCTGTGGGCAGGTGTGTATTTGGCCGTTTGCCTTTACTTATTAGGCAAGACAATGTCCTTCAGCGCAGTGAGTCACTCCTTTTGGATGCGGTCCTTCTGACTCAATGGTAACCAATTTGTTTTTTTGGCATAGTTTTTTCCCATCTTTTCCCCCACCCCTTTCTCTCCTCCATTTCCTCCCTGATTATCAGTTCCTAGTGGGGGAAGAAGATGGGGAGAATTTATAGGTTGTTAGAGACAGAAACCAAGTTTACAGAGTTGCAAGCGAAATAGAAAAGAAATATTTGGAGCCCAGTCCTCTGTATGGTTTAAGCTCTAATCAGACCAGGAAGATAAGCTGAGAACAGCTCCAAGGAGGTGGGCTGCAGAAAAGCAGCCTCTCTGTGTCCCTCTCAGAAAGATCAGGTGCAAAAGATAAGTGTACATTGTCTTTGAAAGGGAGACAGTGGAATAGTCGGGGAAAAGAGGGCTGCTTCAGCAGCCAGCCTTCCAGATGGGGTCAGTGTGCACAGCTTCAGGAGCAGCTGCAGTTTAACCCAAACAGTCGCACATATTAGCCAGTGCCTTTCATCCAACTTACTGATAGTGTAATGACAATAAACAGCAAATGAAGAAGCCACTTCAGCAAGGAACGGGTTTTCGAAAACAGAAACCCATGTTTTAGAGAGGAATGATTCTAAACTTTCTGTAATTCGCTGTGTTTTGGCTCTTGAAAAAATTGACAGTACCTAACATTTTAATTTTCTTTGGTTATTTAATCCCATTGCAGTGAAATCATCATCACCAATTTTGTTTTTAAACTTTAAAAATTGATTGTTTGTTTATGTAAGAGTACTTGGATAGGAAAGAATTCTATTTACGTCTCTTTAGCTATCATTGGTATAATGCAACTGTCTCTGTATTTTTACTTTTTCATTTATTTTCTACCATGATCTCTTCCATCAGCCCAATAACCCATAGGAAGCAATCGGATTAACTAGGTGATAAACTGCCTTACGAAAATCTTTTGAAAAGGTGCTGGCTTATAAATATATTCCAAGATAAATAAAAATAATGAAAGCACCAAAACCATCTTTGAGAGGATGAAAACAATTTTTTTCTTTTCACCAGAGAAAAGTTTGGCAGGGACAAGGCTCGAGACACAGAGGGAAAACAAGAATTTTCTGAAAGGTAGGACAGGTGATAGACTGGTTGGTGAGTGCCTGGGTGGGTAGAACCCAGGCAGGGCACGAACTTCTCAGAGTGTGTAGAAGTTGTATTCTGTAGCTGCTAATAGGACCTGTGAAATAGTGCCCGCTGCAAGATGAGGGTGTATGTTTACCTCATTTAAGTCCAGATGTAGGCAGGTTGGTCTGTTATATGGTGACTCCCTAATGTCGTCAAGGAGCAGGCTTTCTGCTCATGCTCAGGCTTACAAAATAGATGTTGGAGCTCCAGCAATCACATCGATGACTCAGGGAGGAAAAGAGAAGAAGGAGGAAATAAGTGAAGGGGATCTGCTGGTTAAGACAGTTCTTTTTCAAGAGTTTTTCCTGAACCTCCACCTCATAACCTGCCTATCTGCAAAGGGGCTATGAAAGATAGTTTTCTGAACCGGGCACCTGCCTCCCTCTCCCAACAGTTCTGCTAATAAGGAACTAGAAGAGAATGGTCATTGGGTAAGATCTAGCAGTCTTTGTCATAATGGAGTGGGAGGGAAAGCAGTAGATTAACAGCACTGAAGACAAACCTTGCTTATTTCATTATTTTAGCCAGGGCCAAATGTTTCAGAAGCCAAAATGCAAATGTTGCCTTTTTGTAATGCAATTTAGTAACTGGACTCTGCATAATAAATACCATAACATTTCATTGCTTCCAGATATGGTGGGGTTACTGGGGCCAATAATTACAGAAAATTCAGAGATCGCTGAGAAATTGAATATACATACTGACTGATATAATTCTACAGGGTTATGCCACTGGCAGGAAGGTTACTATTATTTTGAATGGTGTTTGAGAGTGAGGAGGTATATGTGGAGTTGGCTCATTTTCTTTATAGCTACTTTTCAGGGAGCGCTTAACTAACTGAATCTGCCTCCCTGCATCCCTCCACGATAGGGACAAAATGCCTCAAGGGGTTCCAGAATATAAGAACTTTGTAGTCACTAGGACTTTTCTAATTCATGTCAATGGTATAATAAACAACTTTGTGCAATTGGTGGTGGTATTTATGCTCTAAGGAAATGTAAACCTCGATATCTATTTTGCAACCCTTTGTCTACTGACAGTTTATCTCTTCTACAAAACTTCCAGTAAAACACACATGTCTCTCACCTTCATCTAGCATACAATAATGGGATTTAAGAAGCAAGCTCACTCTTAAAAAAGATGTTAAAAAAATTACAAATCTTTCTTAATTCTAAAGAATAACTATAGTATTACATCAAGTGAAAGAAAGTCGTTGTCAGAAATGTATTTCTACCATCTTTGAAATGTTTATTTTTATCTCATAACTGAGGTGGCCTTATGGGAACAAAGAATGGGTTTCATGATAGCAATTACTTTACATGGCAATAGTGATCTAGAATATATATCCCAGAAGATTTGGTTGGCTTGTGGATTGCCAACTAACTCCAGAGAGCTTCTGTGCTTGGTTTAGCATCACTGGGCATGAAACAAAGCACGAAATTAACTGTTCTTTTCTTTTTCTGGAGAACTTTATACATAGCTACACCCCCGTGTGAAAAATAGAAATAATTTTTGTTTTTAATACCGAACCAACTAAAAAATGCGAAAGGAATAAATTCAAGTGTGTGAAAGCATAAGGAGGCAAAGGAAATAATTCTATTATATTTATTTTTCAACAAGGGCTTACATCTGTTTCTAATTTACACAGATTATTGACACATCTGGATGTTTGGCCTTAGGAATTGTAAGTTGCTACAGTGGCATTTATTTTTTGAATCAACTCCTCAGACCACCCTGGAACTCATGCAACTAGTTTGGAGAGAAGGTTGTGATATTTTAAATAAAGTTACCTTCTGGCATTTGAAACCAGTGCAAATGGGATTCTGTCATCTTGTGTTTTATAAATTGTGGTTTTGCATTTTTGACACCTGCAGGAAAAATAAGACCAAAGCCAAAGGCCTAAATGGCTTGACAATGACAAATTATAATAGCCAGATAAAGCTATCAAGGGGACACTAGAGATGGGTGTAAGGTTAGCCACTCGCATTAACTGTAGGGGACCCTAGATTTTAGCAGAAACCAAACAGCAAAGGAGCAAGTGACTGATGAAAATGCTTTGTTAACATGGCCTGATGGGAATATGCATTCTAACAAGAAAAATGGGATTGTGAGAAAATAAGATTGATTAATACTTTACCTCTTGGAACGATTCCTTTTGTAATCAGGAGCTAACTTTTCTCCCTATGTGGTCTGATTGTAGTAATTTATTCCAAGGGTATGAACAATGGGAATCATGGAGTAGACCTTTCAGATTTTAGAAAACAAAAACATGATGAAACACTTACTTATTTCATGGCAAATATTTCTTAAATGGAGTAGCATGATTTTATTAAAAGCAACAGAAGAGCATACATCAAAATCCTAATGCAATTGGGAAAACCAAACCAAAACTCTCCTACAGTTCTTTATTCTAAAGGTACAATAGAAATAATTAAACACACAGCGTGGTTTGCTTAGTTTTGTTGAAGAAGGCTCTTTGTAGTTCTCAGAGTAGTTTTGTGTTTTTTTTGTTTTGCTGTCACAGCAAACCTTAAAATTCTTTCCTGTTGGAAATAAAGTTTTACTAGACTGGATGATATTGCATGGTAGATTGACATAAGAAAAAATGACATCTGGCTTTAGCATTCCTTAGAGGCAATTACTACACTCCATTTTGAAAGGAAATGATCTCATTTAGAGAGCATCTGATACATCCTAGAAACAAACCTATCTATTGTGCTGACATTCTTATCTTAGAAATTATTTTGTTACATCTTCACAAAGCAGAAACACCATATGTATGTATCAATGCCTGTATCAGTGCCTGAGATAAATGATAAAATGTCCCCATGTATCAGCCTAAAGTCAATTTATAATGTGGAATGGAGATCACTTCTTACAACTTCTTAGTAGGGATGGCAGAGAAGGAATCAGAATTAGGAGGCCAAAATCCAATGATCCCACATCGTAAAAAAGAGTTATGTGATTAGCAGTGTTCCTGTCTCCATTTCAGTATAGTCTTCTATTTTAAGAGGCTATTAGGTTTCCATTGAGATCAATTCATGGTGTCTGGGAATGGTTTCATTGCACCTAAATAGGGTGTCATCATAGCATTGTATAGTATTGACCCAAATGATTTGAAAGAGTGTATCACTTCTAGTATCACCTATAATCTTGTCATTTTTAAGCCTCAGGTCTTGTGGAGGGTGGATGTGTCAGACACAAAGCTAACCTGGAAAATTTCTAGTTATACCTTAGCATTTTTTTTTTTTTTTGAGACAGTGTCTCACTCTGTTGCCTGGGCTAGAGTGCTGTGCCCTCAGCCTACCTCACAGCAACCTCAAAATCCTGGGCTCAAGCAATTCTCCTGCCTCAGCCTCCCGAGTAGCTGGGACTGCAGGCACGTGCCACCATGCCCAGCTAATTTTTTCTATATATTTTTGGTTGTCCAATTAATTTCTTTCTATTTTTAGTAGAGAGGGGGTCTTGCTCTTGCTCAGGCTGGTTTCTAACTCCTGACCTTGAGCGATGCTCCCACCTTGGCCTCCCAGAGTGCTAGGATTACAGGCGTGAGCCACTGCGCCCGGCCTAAACCTTAGCATTTGATTCTTAATAAAGCACCAAATGGGCCCTTAATAGATGCTTTGACAATGAAAGATAGGAGTGTGTGTGAAATCTGAGTTCCACAGATAACACAAGTATTGCATTTAAGTGAAGCTTTACCTTTCTTCTAGTGAAAGTTGAAGTCATAGCCAGCTACTGAAAATAATATTAGTAGGCTGGCTTGGAAGGTGGCAAGGAGATGGGGGTGAGTATTTTTGAGATGTTCCTAGTGTATTTTATTTTGTTTTAGTGCAGAATATTACAGGGGCACGGATGTTTTGGTTATGTAAATTGCTTTTTGTACAGTTTGAGTCAAAGTTATAAGTGCGTCCGTCACTCAGATAGTGTGCATTGTACCCATTAGGTGTGATTTTACCCATTCTCTCCTTCACCCTCCCATCTGCTTGATTTCTGATAAGTTTTATTTCCGTATGTGCACATAGTATTGTTTGATTTAATGTTGAGTACATGTGGTGTTTGTTTTTCCATTCTAAGTTAAGTAGAAGGATGGTCTCCAGTTCCATCCAGGTTAATATAAGAGGTATTAGTTCACCACTGTTTCTTATGGCTAAGTAGTACTCCATGATATACCTATACCACATTTTATTAATCTTCCCATGTATTGGTGGGCACTTGGGTTGTTTTCACATCTTTGCAATTGTGAATTGTGCTGCTATAAACATTCGAGTGCAGGTGTCTTTTTTATAAAATGTCTTTTTTTTTTCTTTGGGTAAATATCCATTAGTGGGATTGGTAGATCAAATGATAGGTCTACTTTTAGTTCTTTGAGATATCTCCATATTAAGTTCCATAGAGGTTGTACTAGTTTGCCGTCCCACCAACAGTGTGTAAATGTTCCTGTCTCTTCACATCCACACCAGCATTTGCTGTTTTGGGATTTTTTGGATAAAAGCCATTCTCACTGGAGTTAGGTGATATCTCATTGTGGTTTTGATTTGCATTTCCCTGATGATTAGAGACACTGAGCATTTTTTCATATGCTTATTGGCTGTTAGTCTATCTTTTTTGAAAAGTTTCTGTTCATGTCTTTTGCCCACTTTTTAATGGGGTTGTTTGATTTTTTTTCCTTGTTGATTTGTTTGAGTTCTTTGTAGATTATAGTTGTCAGTCCTTTATCAGATGTATAGCATGGGAATATTTTCTTTCATTCTGTAGGTTGTCTATTAGCTCTATTGATTGTTCTCTTGGCTGTGCAGAAGTTTTTAATTTGATCAGATCCCATTTATTTATTTTTATTGTTGCTATGACTGCCTTTGGGGTCTTCATAAATTCTTTGCTTCGGCTGATGTCTATAAGAATTTTCCCAGCATTTTCTTCTAGAATTCTTATAGTTTCATGCCTTAGGTTTAAATCTGTTATCCATCATGAATTAATTATTGTGGTGGTGAGAGGTGTGGATCTTGTTTCAGTTTCTACATTTGGCTATCCAAATTGCACCATTTATTGAATAGGATTCTTTTCCCCAGTGTATGTTTTTGTCTGCTTTATCAAAGATCAGATGGCAATATGAGGATGGTTTTATACCTGGGTTCTCTGTTCTGATCAATTGGTCTATGTCTCTGTTCTTGTGCCAATATCATGGTGTTTTGGTTACTATAGCTTTGTAGTACAGCTTGAAGTGTGGTAAAGTGATGTGTCATGATTTGTTCTTTTTGCATAAGGTTGCCTTGGCTATTCAGGTTCTTTTCTGATTCCATATGAAGCGTACAATTATTTTTTCTAGATCTGGGAAAAATTACATTAGTGTTTTGATGGGATTGCATTGAGTGTGTAAATCACTTTGGGTAGCATACACATTTTAACAATGTTGATTCTGCTGACCCATGAGCATGGTAT
>CAUYRT010067454.1:0-17395 GCA_963574885.1 Lepilemur ruficaudatus | reverse complement strand
GCTAATTTTTTTTCTATATATTCTTAGTTGGCCAACTAATTTCTTTCTATTTATAGTAGAGACGAGGTCTCGCTCTTGCTCAGGCTGGTTTCGAACTCCTGACCTTGAGTGATCCGCCCGCCTCAGCCTCCCAGAGTGCTAAGATTACAGGCGTGAGCCACCGCGCCTGGCCAAGTTTTTTGTTTTTGTGTAGTCTATTTATCAATCTTCATTGTATTTGGATTTTGAGTCATAAAGTGTTTTTCTATCCAGGTTATAAGTTCACTCATGTTTTCTTCTAGTACTGATAATGGCTTCCTTTTTTTCTCCAAACATTTTAACATTTCCGTCTCAGATACATTTGGAGTTTATTCCTGTGTAAGTTATGTGACATGTCTATTTTTTTTGAGATGTTTCAAATAGATATTAATATATTTGCTATTTTTTTAAAAAAAGACAATATGTGTGATTCAGTGTAGACTTTTACAAGCATTTAAGCAACCAGATCATATAGAGCTATCTTGTCCAATATAGTGGCCACTAAACACAGGTGGCTCTTTAAATTTTTAAACACTATTGGTCTAATTTTATCTTTTTCCAAATGGCTACCCAGTTGTCCTAGTACCATTTAATAAAAAGTCAATTTTTGCCCCCCATGATCTTCTTATAGATCAATGCCTTATGGTATATTTCTAAATAAGTACATATACTTATAAATCAACAAATATTTAAAACATTTAATAAAGAAACACAATAATGATGATTATATTAATGATAATTATAGTTTCCAGTATCAAGCTCTTCTCTATGCTAGATTGAATATGCTAGATTGGATACTGTGAGGTATGTTTTATTTACATTGTCATTTAATCCTTACAGTGATCCTAGAAATAAGACACTATTATTATTCCCATTTTTATGGAGGAAGAAACTTGTACATAGAAAGGTTAACTTTCTCAACACACATAGCTTGTTTATGGGGTTTAGAGCTGAGGTTTAAACCCATAAATCTCAGAGCCATAAAGCAGTATGACTTTAGAGCTTGTGTTCTTAGCCAATTGAAAAGTTTTGTGAGTTCTGCAATAAATTGGTTTTTTTAAATATCAGTTTTGCTTAGAAATAATTGATAAATGTTAAGGTCATACTGTTGAACTTAAAAGTTAGTTATTTTAATTATTGCTAATGTGTTTAGTGCTTCAAGTAGAACAACAGCTTAGATATATTCAAGAGAAAATGATATATAGTTCATTTTGCAATAAGATAAATTTTTAAAAACTCACCATAATAAATTATTAATTTTACTAAATTAGGAGTGGCTATATAAATATAGATCCTAATAAGTCATCTGGGAAATATGCATGTCTGTAAATTAGGGAAATATGCCATTTCACTAATTTAGAATTATTTTTAAAATAACTTTTCGTATTTTAAGTTTATATATTGAGTTGTTTACAGCATATGTATAACAATCAAGAACAATTAAAATAATAAAGTTATATGCATAAATATTTTAGGAAATTTCATTTTACATCCTTCTTTAATAGCATCTTTATTTTATTTTTCCCATACTTATTATTTCTTAATATGTACAAAAATATATCTGGTTTTTATTTTTAATTTTTTGCCTCCCACCCTTTTTTTTCCAATGCACATGAGTATTTCTTTAATATGTTCTGGTAGTTTTAGATACTTTCCTTTTTGTTTTGTGTTTTCAGAAAAGGCAAAGAGAGGCGTAGAGAAGTCTGGCCAAAAGGATTGCAGTTCCAAGAGTCAAAACTCCATTGTTAGTGGCACTAAATTTTGACTTTGTAGATTTTGCTTCTCCTTGGTCAGGAAAAGGGTATTCAGGTTTTATTTTCCCCAGCTGGACAAAAAGGGCAAAGAAAACTGGAAGAGCCTTCTACTCTACTCATACTGCTTTTCAGACCCAACATCAAGCTAGACAAGCTCTCACTGCTCAGTCTGCAGGTTGCTATCCCATGGCTGAGGCCATACTACATTTGCATGGAAGATGAGGTAGGAAAAACAGGTGTAGGTCACTTGGGAAGAGCAGGCATCGACAGCTTCAGTACTCCTCATTGAAGGGGTAATCCTTATGGGAGGCACAGTTTACCAAAGTATAGAACCTCAGGTTTCTGTTGTAGCTGAGTAAGATGGTCACATCCTGGCTGCTCAGTTCAAAGTCAAAGACCTTAAAGTTCTCAGCAGTGCATTCAGGTGTCACAGACTTGGGCATCACCACCAAGTTCCTCCACATGGGGAACTGAATCTGAACCTGGGCTAAAGTTTTATTGTGCTTTGGCTGCAATCACCTTGATCCTGGGATCCTCCAGGAGGTATGGGTCCTCGGGCTTGGTCCACGCCTGTCAGGAGAGCCAAGGGGGCTGTAGGCAGTCACCACAATGCCTTTGGACTGGCAGTACTGTACTAACTTCTCTAAGTTAGGTACTGGTGGCACTTGATCTCGTTAACTGCTGGCTTATGCTTTAAGCCAGATTTGTTCAAGATCCTCTCAATCTGGAGATGGTTGAAGTCAGAGATGCCAGTAGCTGCCACCAGCCCTTCATCCACCAACTCTTCCATGGCTGTCCATGTGTCCAAAATATCTATGTCATTGGGAATCGTATCACCTGCTACGTCCAATGGGAAAAATTCATTCCAATCCTTAAAGCCTCTCAGCCAGTGAATAAGGCAGAGGTCTAGGTAGTCCAGCTACAGGTCCCTGAGAATATTTTTGCAAGCTTCTTTCACCAGGCCCATCTCATGATATGTGCACCACAGCTTGCTAATGATGAAGGGCTCCTTCCGTGTCACCACCTGCTCCCTGAGCTTCTGATGGATTGCCAGCTCTACCTCATGCTCATTCTGGTACACATGGGCACAGTCATTGTGGTGGTACCCAACATCTATCACTACCTTCATAGCCTCGGTCACCTGTCCTGGAGAGGACTTCTAGGTGCCCAGCCCCAGCATGGGCATCTTGGTGCCGGTGTAGAGTACTATGTGGCTGGCCATAGCTGCTGAGCTTCACAGACCCCTGCCCGGAACCGTGATACTTTCTTTTTTGGCTAGATGTTCATTGTTAAATATTGTAGTACATTCTTTTTTTTTTCTTTTTTTTTAAATTGAGTCAGGGTCTTGCTCTGTTTCCTAGGCTAGAGTGCAAGAATGCAGACCATCATATTTCACTGCAACCTCAAACTCCTGGGCTTGAGCAATCCTCCTGAGTAGCTGGGACTACAAGTGCATGCCATAACATCCAACTAATTTTTTTTATTTTTGTTTTTGTAGACACAGGGTCTTGCCCAAGCTAGCTTCAAACTGCTGGCTTCAAGCGATCCTCCTGCCTCCGCCTCCCTGCTTTGGGTTCTTGATTACTGTTTTGCTAAAGTGATATTTATCTAGTATTATTTGAGATACTGTTATTTAACTTGCACTTTAAGTTTTTTTCCCTTGAAGATAAATCTATGTTAATGAATGACATAATACTACTGAGAATCTTTTTTTTTTTTAGAAAAATTCTTAATTTGCTTCCTTTCCTAAAAAGTTTCTCCTTCTCTGCTGTAGTTGGTCACTTAACTGTTCCATAAACTGTTCCATAAACATTATTCAAATCTCTTAGACTTTTAGTATAGCTTTGCATCTCTGCCTAGTCTTGTCTGGTTCTCTTTTTCCTTCAAGGATTAACTGAACTCTTACCTTTGTAAAGCCTTCCTTAATTTTTGCTGCTTTTGATCTTACTTCCTTCCTCTGTAACACTTATGGTCAATAATAACAGTAATAAGAATGGTTTTTTTTATTAAAAATGGCTAATATTTACATACTGATAATGTGCCAGACATTTTACTGGTTTTTTTTTTTTTTTTTTTTTTTTTTTTTAAGACAGGGTCTCTCTCTGTTGCCCTAGGTAGACTAGTGCAGTGGCATCATTCTAGCTCACTGCAACTTCAGCCTCCTGGGCTCAAGAGATCCTCCTGCCTCAGCCTCTTGTGTAGCTGGGACTATAGGCATGCATCACCACGCCCAGCTAATTTATTCTGTTTTTGGTAGAGATGGGGTTTTGCTCTTGCTGAGGCTGGTCTTGAACTCCTGACCTCAAACAATTCTCCCGCCTTGACCTCCCAAAGCGCTAAGATTACAAGCGTGATATACCATGCCCAGTCTTTTACCAGGTGTTTTAATTGCATGTTTCATTTGATCCTCACAATAATTCTGGAAGGCTGGTATGATTATTATCTCCAAAAACAGACAAGAGCAACAGGGTTTAGACAGGTTAAGAGACTTGCCCAGGGTCACACAATTACTGGAGCAAAGATTCGGTTTAGGTCTATCTGATTGTAGAGTCCATATTCAACCGCTTTGCTAGTACTTAAATATCTAACTTCTTTTGTTCTCTTGTTCTTGTAACTTAATCTTGGTCCCTACTAGATTGTAAACTCACTAAGAATAGCAATTTACTTCTAATATGAGCCAAAATGCATGCCTGATAGTTTTTGAGAAGTATCAGTAATGATTACATATATCTTTAAGTAATTTTTATGGCTTTCTTAGTATGTATGCAAATTTTTTATAGTATTTCTAAATTAAAACCATTCAAATACATGATGTATTAAATTACATTTAATCTACTTTGGTAGATTATGAAAATATGATTTTTCCCGTTATAAGCAATTCATATAATAAAAATTATAAAATATAGAAAATATAAGGAGAAAATATTGCCCGTAATCCCATCACATAGAGGTAACTGCTATCCATGTTTTTGTTGTACTGTCTTACAGTTTCTTTTACAAGTGTAATTTTTGTTCATTTGTTTTACCTAGTTATGATGCCTTGTTTATACAATTCTAAATCTGAATTCTTCAGGTTTATTATAAGCTCTGTGAATGTCATTGTTAATAGCTGCCCATTAAGAGAATTTGCCATAATTAGCTATTTTCCAATGGTGGATGTCTTTTATGTTATTTGCAGTAAAAATTAAATATCCAGTAAAAATTAAATGTATGAATGTACACATTTTATATAAAGATTTTTTTATATTCTAAGTTATTTCCTTAGTTTATTTTCCCAAAAGTTGAATTACTAAATCTGTTTTTTGGCTTGTGATATATTGGGACAAATTGCTTTATAAAAATGTTATCTTAATGTACCCTATAGTCAGCAATATATGGCAATGCCAGACTCACCATACTTTCATCAGTAATATAATTTTTTTTAAAAATGTATTTTTAATTATGGGTACATAATAGTTGTATATATTGATAGGGTACACATGATGTTTTGATACAGGTGTACAATGTGTAATAATCAAATCAGGGTAATTGAGATATTCATCACCTCAAGCATTTATCATTTCTTTGTGTTAGGAACATGTCAATTCCATTCTTTTAGTTATTTTAAAGTTCACTGTAACTTATTGTTGAGTATAGTCACTTTGTTGTGCTGTCAAATATTGTTCATTCTATCTGTCTAACTATATTTTTGTACCCATTAACCATCCTCTCCTCCTTGCTATCCTTCCAAATCTCTGGTAACTATCATTCTACTCTCTGTCTCCGTGAGATCAATTGTTTTAATATTTAGCTCACACATATGAGTGAGAACATGTGCGATTTGTCTTTCTGTGCTTAGCTTATTTTACTTAACATAATGTTCTCCAGTTGCATCCATGTTGTTACAAATGACAGAATTTCATTCTTTTTATGGCTATATAATATTCTATCGTGTGTATGTATCACAATTTCTTTATCCATTCATCCATTGATTGGTACTTAGGTTGATTCCAAATGTTGGCTACTGTGAATAGTGCTGCAATAAACATGTGCATGCAGATATCTTTTCGATATAGTGATTTCCTCTCTTTTGGATACATATCCAGCAGTGGGATTGTGTTAGGGTCATAGGGTATTTCTATTTTTGGTTTTTTAAGGAACCTCCATACTGTTCTCCATAGTGGTTGCACTAATTTACATTCCCAGTAACAGTGTGTGAGGGTTCCCTCTTCTCCACATTGTTGATAAAAGCCTTTTTAACTAGGGTGAGATGATATCTCATTGTAGTTTTGATTTGCATTTCTCTGATGACAAATGATGTTGAGCATTTTTTCATATACCTGATGGCAATTTGTATGTCGTCTTTTGAAAATGTCTGTTCAGATTTTTTACTATTTTTAATTGGATTATTTGATTTTTTCCTATTGAGTTGCTGGAGCTCCTTTATTAATGCCTTGTCATATAGGTAGTTTGCAAATATTTTCTCCCATTCTGTGGGTTGTCTCCTCCCTTTGTTCATTGTTTCCTTTGCTATGCAGAAGCTTTTTAGCTTGATGTGATCCCGTTTGTTTAATTTTGCTTTGGTTGCCTGTGCTTTGGGGGTATTACTTAAATCTTTAATAATCCATTTTGATTTGATTTTTGTATATGGTGAGAGATAAGGGTCTAGAGTTAGAAAGGTAGTGTGCAGAGCATTTATGTATACCCCTAAGTCAACTTCAATTTCTTTCCCTTAACGTTTTATCATCTTACATTACCATGGTACATTTGTAAAAATTAAGAAACAAATGTTGGTACATTATTATTAACTAAGCTCTAGGCTTTATTTGTATTTCACTAGTTTTTCCATTAATGTCCTTTTTCTGTTCTAAGATCCAATCCAGGATACCTTATTGCATTTAGTTGTCTATGACAAAGTCTCAGTCTTTCCTTGTTATCTTTTTTTGTTTGTTTTGGTTTGTGTTATCTTCAAAGAAATCTAGTGCTAATTATATATGGATTTTGAATTATTGTTCTGGTAGAAAGATTGAGTTAATTCCTAGTCCTAATTCTTTATGAAATCTTTAGCAGAAATTGTAGATAAGATCTAAGAAGAATGGAAACTAAATTCTTCTTATTAGGAAGGCAATTGACTTCTATGAGGTAGCTTCAATTTTAATAGTATCTTTACTGAAGCAAATAAGATAATCACTGCTGGCTCTATGTTAGACTTCATATAATAAACCTCTTTACCGCTCAGGATGCTCAATTTAAATTTGTGATTCAGGCCCCAATTTGTCAAATTCTTTAAAGTGTGAGCAAAGTTATAATATATGTTTATTGTTGACAATATCCTGAATTTCCCATTTCCCACAGAAATGTACTGCATTTCAGAATAACTCCTGCCACATGGAATTTGGGAATGAGATCTCTAAAGCAATTCCCTCAAAATAAACATGTCTCTTTGGCAAGATTATTCAAACATGTAAAATATTTGTTGAGGCATTAACTTTCTAGGTGTATCAGATATATTGGAGATGACAAATTTTCTTTAAAGGAACTAGATTATGATATAAATGTGCCAGAAGATTCATTGGGTCCAGAAGACTATATATATGAAACCTCCATTCTGCGTAAAACAATTTCAGGTTTATAATTTCCATGTCTTGAGTGTCTTCTCCTTCTAATAGTAACAAAGTAAAGGGCTTAAAATGACTTAAAATGACTATTATAAAAATAAAACTTAGAGGGAGAAGACTGGAAAGGAGAAAAAAAGACAAGGATGTGAACCAGTTTGTTGGGGGAAAGTTTTAACTATTTAGCACAATGGAATTTGAGTTCGAATATTTGATGCTTTTGTGTGCGTTATATTTTTTTTACCCTTGTCCATATAGTCTTTAAAAATGATTTTACTAATTGAACATATACCCGGTATATAGAGTAGGCACTTAATAAATGTTATTTCACGCATTGAGATTGGAATAGAATGTATTTTAACTTTCGATTTGAATTATTCACATTTTAGTATTTATGGAAAGAAATGAGTAAGGTCTTTAATAGTTAATTTGTAGAGGTAAGAAAGAGAAAAATTCTTCTGTTACAAGTTTTCCCAAATGCATATGGTACTCCCAATTATATCTAAATGAGTAGATAAATTAGGTCACATTTAATTGACACTTTAAACAAATATTAAATATGAATGTTATTTTAATATTGAGTTGAACTTTATATAAATCAGGTTTGTTTTCTTAGATATGTCAATGGGAATGTAATTTTCAGCCTCAAAACTCACCCCATATTTACTATGAAGATAGTTTATAATCAACTTATCAAATATTTTAATTAAAATTTTAGCCATTTTGGTATGTAGTGGTATCTTATTTTGGTTTTAATTTGCATTTTTCTGATGATTTTGAGTATCTTATCATGTGCTAATTGGCCATTTGTTTAGTTACTTTCTGAACTGCCCAAATTGTTACCCATTTTAAAAAAATTGGTTTATTTGCCTTATTAATAATTTGTAAGCCTTCTCTCCGTATTCTAGATAACAATACTTTGGCAAATGAAAGTATTGAGAATATTTTCTCTTATTCTTTTTCTTTCCTTTTCATGTTCATAATTTATTAAGAACAGTTTTTAATTGTGTAAATTAACATATTAATCAGTGTTTTCTCCTATGGTCAGTGCTTTTTGTGTCCTAAGAAATCTTTGTCTATGGCAAGATCATGAAGATTCTGTGTTTTTTTCTTATGTTTTCTTCTAGAAGTTTTATAGATTGAATGTTTGCATGTAGTTCTATGATTCATTTCAAGTGTATTTTTATATATGAAATGAGGTAGAGGTTGAATTCTTTTTTTCCATGTAGATTTCCAGTTGTTCCAGCATGCAGTATCCATTCGTTATGAGTATGAGCAGAGATAGTAAATACAGAAAGCCGAGTATACTTTTATTAGCAGCTCAGTTGATTTTTTTTTATTTTTTTTTTTTTTAGATAGAATCTCACTCTGTTGCCTGGGCTAGAGTGCTGTGGCATCAGCCTAGCTCACAGCAATCTCAAACTCCTGGGCTCAAGCAATCCTTCTGCCTCAGCCTCCCGAGTAGCTGAGACTACAGGCATGCGCCGCCGTGCTCGGCTATATTTTTCTATATATTTTAGTTGGCCAATTAATGTCTTTCTATTTTTGGTAGAGACGGGGTCTTGCTTTTGCTCAGGCTGGTTTCGAACTCCTGACCTTGAGTGATCCGCCCGCCTCAGCCTCCCAGAGTGCTAGGATTATAGGAGTGAGCCACTGCACCCGGCCTCAACTGATATTTTTTATTGAAACAAATAAATGTGATGTGAACCACAGATTTGTTCTGTATGAACAAGTAGATTTCAAGATACTGAATGTTAGCACCCAGAATTAAGATAACACATTCAAAATACAAACTAGGTAAGCATTGAAAAAAATAATTGGATTCCAGATGAAATACCACTACAGTTCTAAGTTTGTATCAAACTAAGGACTATAAAAATTGATAGCTTTAAAATATATTTTATAAGCAGAGAAAAAATAATAAAACAGAGTAAAAGGTGGGCTTAAAAATTGAAAAATAAGTACTCAGCTAGGGCCTTTTTATTCAGAAACTTCAAAGGAAAGAAAAGAAAAATCTACATTTCTGTTGGTGATTTTTTTTTTTTTTTTTTTTGGAGACAGAGTCTTGCTCTGCTGCCCGGGCTAGAGTGAGTGCCGTGGCGTCAGCCTAGCTCACAGCAACCTCAAACTCCTGGGCTCAAGCGATCCTTCTGCCTCAGCCTCCTGAGTAGCTGGGACTACAGGCATGTGCCACCATGTCCAGCTAATTTTTTGTATATATTTTTAGTTGGCCGATTAATTTCTTTCTATTTTTAGTAGAGACGGGGTCTCACTCTTGCTCAGGCTGGTTTTGAACTCCTGACGTCAAGCGATCCGCCCGCCTCAGCCTCCCAGAGTGCCAGGATTACAGGCGTGAGCCACCGCGCCCGGCCTCTGTTGGTGATTTTTTAAAGATCCAATGAAACCAGGAAAACTCTGAGGAGGAAACCTAGAGATGGACAAGTATAATTTTATTAATTGTATATTTTCAAACTATACACTAAACAAGTTAATATTGTACCTTAAGTAATATTCTAAAGCTGATGACCAAAACCCTGGTTTTTTTATAACAGTTAATAAAAAAGAAACCAGTATGGTGTCACTAAGAAAAAGTCATCTTAGCCTAACCTGAGTACATTTTTTGATAGATCTTCTCCTTTGTGAAATGAAGTAAATGTGATAAACATACCACATTTATAGTTCAATAAAGCGTTTGATAAGTTCCATGGTGATATTAAGATGGAAAATATATAGACTGGAGACTTAGATAATTGATTATTTTAAGTACAGAAGGCTATTTCTACAGCCTTACTATAGGACTTGGTGCTTGTCTCTACTCTGTTCATTTTTATCAATTACTTTACTTGTATGTATATAGAAGGCATACTTTTCAAATTTGCAAATCATGATGAGCTATGAGGGTAGTGCATAGGTGAATAAAGAACCAGGATCCCAAAAGATCTCATCTATTTGGCTGGAATCATGGGCCAAAGTCAACAAGTTTACATTGAATGAGATAAAGTCATACACTTGAGTCTAAGAGATTCCTGCTGTGTAAGTGACGTAGGAAGAGATTTGACTTAACATAGAAGTAAAAGATTTTAGTCAGTGGTAAGCTTGCTATGAGTCTGAGGTGATGTGGCTATCAAAAAAAAAAAAAAAAAGCAACACAACAAATATGTTCTTAAGCTGCATTAATGAAAGTCTCTAAGAAAGGGAGTTAATGGTTCTTTTCTAGTCAGATCACACTTGGGATATTTTGTTCAGTTTTCGGCATCCTAGTTCAAGATAGCTATAAGCAACTTGGAATGTGTTCAGAGGAAAATACAAAGAGGGATGGGCTCAAAATTATGTAAGGCTAGGTTTAAGGTGTTGGGGGTATTTAGTTTAGAGAAGAGAAATACTGCAGGGGACAGAAGTATTTAAAAGCTCTTCTTGGAAATGAGAGTAGGTATATTCTGCCTGGTACCAAGAGGCAGAATTAGGATCCATAAGTAGAAGTTATAGGGAGACAGGTTTCCCTGAGCATAGGGAATAACGAACAGTCAGAGTTATTTGAAAGTAGACTGGGCAGTCTGGGTGGAGCTAATGGTTTCCTCCTTGGTGGAGGATCTGGGTAACTCCTTGGTAGGCATAACATAGAGTGGATTTATGTACAGTCATGCGTCCCTTAATGACTAGGATACATTCTGAAAAATGCAATTTTGTTATATGAACATCAGGGAGTGTACTTAACAAACACCTAGGTGGTATAGCCTACTACACACCCAGGCTATATGGTATAGCTCGTTGCTTCTAGGCTACAAACCTGTACAGCATGTTACTGTACTGAATACGGTAGGCAATTATAACACAACAGTAAGTGTAATATTTATTTATGTAAACATAGAAAACATGTAGTAAAAATGTGATGTAATCTTACGGGACCAACTTCCCGTTTGTGGTCTCTTATTGATAGAAACATCATCATGTGGCACATGACTGTATCTAGACTAGATGCATGGACTAACGAGGTGATCTTTAAAATTCATTTTAAATGTGAAGTTTTAGAATTCAGTAAAATGACAGAGGCAATCTGGAACATGAAATTCAATATTGTATTTCTGAAGCAAAGCTTGCAAAATGGAAGAACTTTTAAGTCAGGAGCCCTGGTGTCTACTCTGGCTCTGTTGCTGTTCAGCTGAACATATCTGTGAAGTTAAAAGGTCATAGAAGATCTTCAGACTCAATTGCGGTTCTCAAAAATTCTATTTTTGTTATGAATTTTGTAGCCGAGTGCTTTAGGAAGAGGAGGGAGGATTGGCAGTAGGTTTGGTAAAGCTCCAAACTCAGAGACATTTGTAAGAAAAGAAGTAAAACATGGCTTGCTGTGAGCAAGCTGGCAGAAATCAAGTAGGAATTGAAGAGATTGTACGAAGGTTATATAGAAAGGACAAAGATGCTTCCTTTTCTGGTCTTCATCTACTCTAGTATCTGGCCTTTTAAAGGGTTTTCTTATTGGATAAATGACATTGTTTCCTCCCTTCTACCTTGGAAGAAAATAATAGATTTTTTTTCCTGTAACTTATTCTAATTCTAACTATCTAACTGCTATTCTAATTCTAATTGCTGATATCTTGGAATCACTGGACTTTCAAAGCTTTTAGTTAAGGTCTTCAGTTTTTAAAAATCTGTTTTTATTTATTACCACAATTTTGGTATGAAGGAATTTTAAATACAGGTTAAAAGACTTTTAACATATCTATGCATTTTAAAGGGGAAAAATTTAAATATTACTTTTGATAATTGTGAGAAGGTATGTGGAAATAGCTGGAATATCAGTTACATTGTGACTTAATGAGAACACTTGCATATTTTATTTTCTTAGAATAATATATTAATACTCATTCTTCAGAGATTAAAATTATAATAGCTCTACATCATTTATCATTTTAGCTTTTACATAGTTATAAAGCTCAAAAAATTGTAGATTCTTATCCTGTGAAAGTCACTTGGTAGAAAGGTCAGCACGTAGTGGAAGTTTTTCAAAACCAAAACAAAAAGCCCTCCAAAATTCTGTGATAGAGTTGTAGTGTAAGCAGCTACTGCATATACTGAACTTGTATCTTGTCAAAATAAGTATTAATGTATTTTTCTTTATGAGTTTGAAACATTTTCACCTTCTGGAGTTCTTCACTAGGATAGCATCTTTCCCTGTTAGAAAATGGATACAGAAACAAAAATTGATATCTTTTGTGGTCTATTCCTATATGTGTTTGTGTTTGTTTTCACGTGACTTCTTTGGCCACTTCTAAACTCTCTAAACTGATAGAGTTCTTTTAAAAAGTTTGACAGTAGTAATAGTCTTCGATATTAATATTTTTTCCAAGCTTCATTTTAGAATCAAAAACATATTTCTTTCTAAATGACAAGTCTAAATCTTCAGCCTCCTGAAAATCACCATACTGCAGTATAGTTATTCCTGAGGGCAAGCCAGCATAATTTGCTATTACATCTAGAGTAAAAATTAACCTTTCTAGTTTGCAGACCTATTAGAGATTATTTGTTATCACCTCCACCTCTATCATTTATATTCCCACACACATGCACACAGACCCTTTTTTCTTTTTTAAAGTTTAAATGAAGTGTTTAAGCACTTATGTATGAGTTTGGTAGCATTAATGTTGACTATAGAAGAA
Organism: Lepilemur ruficaudatus; assembly: GCA_963574885.1. NCBI lineage: Eukaryota > Metazoa > Chordata > Mammalia > Primates > Lepilemuridae > Lepilemur > Lepilemur ruficaudatus. The sequence goes on along the minus strand of CAUYRT010067454.1, from coordinate 4,372 downwards.
GTGATTAAATAAATGACACTATAGAAAGGGTAATTTGTTGCTAAAAGACTTGGTGGGCAGTTTTGGTATTCACCTAAGGTGAAAGGAGCCATATGTTTAATTTAGTACTGGGGCTGGAAGAAAATAATCCAAATAATAATTAACATTGGTCATGCTGTGGGGTAAGGGATTAAAGAGCTGTCTCTATAGCCTTTCCTGAGATTCATCAAATATTAACATTTTGGCATATTTGCTTTATCATTTTCTTCTTTCTCTCTCTATATTCATTGTCTTACTGCTTTAGCTAGTACTTCCAGCATGACATTGAAAAGTAGTGGTGAGAGGGGATATCCTTGCCTTTTCCTGATGTTAGTGGAAAGCTTTTGAGTTTCTTGCCATTACTTATGATGTTAGCTGTAGGTTTTCTGTAGGTATTCTTTATCAAGTTGAGAAGGTTCCTCTCTATTCCTAAATAGCTGAGAGTTTTTATCATGAATAGGTGTCGGATTTTGTCAGATGCTTTTTCTGCATCTGCTGTGATCATGTGGTTTTTCTTTTTTATCCTGGTGCTATGATGGATTACCTTAATTGATTTTCAAATGTTAAGCCACCTTTGCATACCTGGGATAAATCTCACTTGATCCTGTATATAATTCTTTTTATATATTGTTGAATTCTATTTGCTCATATTTTGTTGAGGATTTTTTTATCTGTGTTCATGAAAAAAATTTTTTTTTTGAAATAGAGTCTTGATCTGTTGCCTAGGCTGGAATAAATACAGTGACACAATCATAGTTCACTGCAGCCTTGAGCTGCCTACCTCAAGCAATCCTCTTGCCTAAGCCTCCTGAGTAGCTGGGACTACAGGCATGCGTTACCACTCCTGGCTGATTTTTTTTTTTTTTTTTTTTTGAGACAGAGTCTCACTCTGTTGCCCTGGATAGAGTGAGTGCCGTGGTGTCAGCCTAGCTCACAGCAACCTCAAACTCCTGGGCTCAAGCGATCCTCCTGCCTTCGCCTCCCAAGTAGCTGGGACTACAGGCATGTGCCACCATGCCCGGCTAATTTTTTCTATATATATTTTTAGTTGGCCAATTAATTTCTTTCTATTATTAGTAGAGATGGGGTCTCGCTCTTGCTCAGGCTGGTTTCGAACTCCTGACCTCGAGCGATCCACCCGCCTCGGCCTCCCAGAGTGCTAGGATTACAGGCGTGAGCCACCGCGCCTGGCCACTTTTGATATAAATGTTTTAAATGTCCCTACAGCAAAAGCTGTTGGGCACAGTGGTAAAAGACAATAGCCAACTGGTGAGATACACTTAAACATTAGGTAAAGGTTTAATAGCTTAAATTCCCGGTAAGATTAATAAGATGAAGAAAAACCCAACTGGATTATGAGCAAAAGAAATGAATAGGAGTGTCATAAAAAAGGAAACAAATTTATACAAAAAATTATCTTTATTAATAATAAAATGTTAATAAAAAAGAGCTTTCTGTTTATATGTTTATTATACCTAGATTGTCAAGTTTTTTTAGAAAAAGAAACTAAGTCCTGTTCGGCCAGGGTCTAGAGATTCAGGAACACTTGGACTCTTGTGTGAAAAGTGAATTGGGAAAACCTTTTGAGAGGAAAATCTGTCATTATGCTTTCAAAATTTTAAAAGTAAATATTCTATGACTTTGTAATTGCTACTTCTTGGCTAAAATCTCCTCTGTAAAAGGATCTTTGCAGTACTGATGATAAGTTAAAATCTCTAATTAATTATATTGATGCATTATTTGGATTAATTAAAGATAAATCATCTGTTCCAAGGACTACTATTCTCTGCAACCACAAAATGGGATGAAAGAGATCATAACGATATTATGATATTAACTGTTCAAATTTATTGGGCACTTGTGATGTGCCAGGCACCATTCTAAGTGCCTTACATATTAACATATTCACTCATCTAATCCTTTCAAACACCTTATGATTTAGATACTGTCATAGAGAAGAGGAAATTGAGATAGCGAGAGATTAAGGAATTTGCCCAAGGTCTTGTAACTCGTAAAGGGCATAACCTTGAAATTCGTTATCAGACAGCCTGACTGCAGAGCCTGTCCCTTAATTAGCTGTGAACGCTGCGATAGGTGGACATGGCAGGTGCCTGGAAAACAAAGAGGAAGAGCTATTAACACATACCTGTCCTGAAGGGTTTGCTAAAGGCCCGTGAACTTTGGAATCATTAAAAACAAGTGATAAAGTCCCGGCTTTGTGGGGATGAGGGAAGGAGACAGTGAGAGGGGATAACTATTGGAACTAAAAATTGGGATCTCTCAGAATCTGTAACATTTGGTTTGTAAGGGTCTTTATCCTTCTTGATGCTGCCCACCCCCCCTTTTTTATTTTAATGGGTGGGGTTTGAACCCAGGGCCTCGTACATACAAAGCATGCATTCTACCGCTGAGCTACATCCCCACTCAGCTGCCCTTCTTTCAGTGGAGGTTGGTTGCAAGATTGAGGTTACATGTGCTTGATGTTGTAGGAGGCAGTGACATTCAAGGACGTTGCTGTGGTCTTCACCAGGGAGGAGCTGGGGCTGCTGGACCCTGTCCAGAGGAGGCTGTACCGAGATGTGATGGTGGAGAATTTCAAGAACTTGGTTGCAGTGGGTGAGGACAGGCACCATCTGACACTTAACTTCAACTCCTTTGAGAGCGCCCGTGTGCTCAGTTGTTCAGTGCTTTGGACCTTTCGAAATGGTTCCCCGCTCTTGAAGACAAAAGTTAGTCTAATCCCTGGGATAACAGGGATAGATTTTTCTGGTCTTTCTGCTCAGGCATAACTCTGTCCTTTTAAATTGCTTGTTCTCAATCAAGGGTGATTTTTGTCCCCAGAGGACATTTGGCAATGTCTGGAGACAGTTGGTTGTCACACCTGGGGGGGGGTGCTGTTGGCCTCTAGTGGGTAGTTGCCAGGGATGCTGCTGAATTCCATGCAATGCACAGGTCGGCCCCCACAACAGAGAATTGGCCAGTCCAAAACAGTAGAGCCGCAGTTGAGAAACCCTGTTTTAAACAAACTGTAAGTGGACGACTTCTATACTTTGTCTTTTGAATTATGGTTGTGACCCATTGGTGGGTCGTGCAATCAACATAGTCCATTATATTGGTATTTTTTTTCCAATGAAATAGAATAAAATAGAAAGGATAGAAAATATCAGAGTTCCTTATCAAGAACCACTCACATTACAAGAAAAACTGTGACCATTTCTCATTGAGTGGTGTGAGATAGTGTGTTAGAAATGTAATGAAAACAGACATTGGCTAAATCTAATTTGATCTATATATATATACATGAACTAGGCCATGACCTAAATTTCTTATTGCAGTTCCTGATCCAAAAAGTTCTTAAAATATCACTTTAGAGGTTCTTAGGATTAGAGGATACGAACAAAAATATATTTTGGTTGTGTGTTCATCTTAAGTATATACAGCTCTACCTTTTCGTAGGACATCTTCCCTTCAAAGCAGATATGGTATCCCAGCTGGAAGTGGAAGAAAAGCTTTGGATAATGGAAACAGAAACCCAAAGAACTGGGCATTCTGGTGAGAACCACGCAGCCGTTCTTTCAGGTACTAGCTGGTCTGCACCTTGCCAGATCTGTGATTACCACCCTTGTCCGAGTGCTGTCATCGCTTGCCTGACTGTGACACCAGCATCCACGGTGGTCGCCATGCTTCTTCCCTTGCACTCCTATGATCCATTCTCTATGCAGCAGTCAGAGTGGTTCTTTGAAAAGCACAAATAGATTATGCCATTCCTCTGCCCAGAACCCTCTGGAGCCTTCCCATTTCACTCAGAGTTGTTATGCGAGACTGCAAGACCCTACCTGATCTGGTCTCCTCATGAAGTTTCTCTTTGATCTTGTATCCCTCTCCCTTCGCTTAGATCACCCTGGCCATATTGGCTACCCATCTCTTAGACACACTGAGTTCCTCTGTTTCATGGCCTTTGACTAGCTCCATTCTCTGCCTTGGTATAGAGCTTACCCTTCCTTAGTCCACTCAAGTCATTACTCAAATCTTGTCTCATTAGGCAGCCCTTCTGTGTTTAAATTTACCACATTTATTTAAAATATCATCTTCCTTTCATTCTCCATCCCTTTATCCTATTTTATTGTATCAGTTCCCTTGTAGCAATTTCTTTTTTCTTTTTTTTTTTTGAGACAGAGTCTCACTCTGTTGCCGGGGCTAGAGTGCCATGGCATCAGCCTAGCTCACAGCAACCTCAAACTGCTGGGCTCAAGCGATCCTCCTGCCTCAGCCTCCTGAGTAGCTGGGACTACAGGCATGCCACCATGCCCAGCTAATTTTTTAAATATATTTTTAGTTGGCCAATTAATTTCTT
>CAUYRT010067451.1:0-18541 GCA_963574885.1 Lepilemur ruficaudatus | reverse complement strand
AGGTCACTCCAAGGACTGTCTAGAGTGGTTGTCACTTTCTCCATCACCAGTGTCTTAGCTACTCTCCCAGAAGTCAATACAGCGTGAGACTAAGATTTCCTCTTTCTTTTTTATTAATTAATAGATTATATATATATATATTTTTTTTTTTTTTGAGACAGAGTCTCACTCTGTCACCCGGGCTAGAGTGAGTGCCCTGGCGTCAGCCTAGCTCATAGCAACCTCAAACTCCTGGGCTCAAGCGATCCTTCTGCCTCAGCCTCCCAAGTAGCTAGGACTACAGGCATGTGCCACTGTGCCCAGCTAATTTTTTCTGTATATTTTTAGTTGGCCAATTAATTTCTTTCTATTTTTAGTAGAGATGGGGTCTCGCTCTTGCTCAGGCTGGTCTCGAACTCCTGACCTTGAGTAACCCACCTGCCTCGGCCTCCCAGAGTGCTAGGATTACAGGCGTGAGCCACCGCGCCCAGCTATAGATTATATTTTTAATAGAGAAAAAGGAGCAGAAAATACAGAGAGTTCCCCTAAACCCCTTCTCCACTTTTGCACTGGTGCGGTACATTTGTTACAATTGATGAGCCAATATTGACTTGTTATCGTTAACTAAGTTCATAATTTTACATTAAGACTCACTCTTTGTGCCGTACAGTCTATAGGTTTTGACTGCACATAATGACATCATGTTATGTATCTGTCATTACAGTATCATATAGAAAGCTTCACCACCCCAAAAATCGCCTGTGCTCCACCTATTCATTTCTCTCCTCTTCTTCATCCTCCTGGAAACCACTCATCTTTTAACTTACTCTATGGTTTTGTCTTTTGCAGAATATCATGTAGTTGGAACCATACAGAACGTGGCCTTTGCAGTGAAGGACGGGCTTCCTTCACTAAGCGGTATGCATTTAAGGTTCCTCCCTGCCTTTTTGTAACCTTACCAGGCTATCGCTCATGTCTTTTTATCGCTGAATACTATTCCATCGTATGGGTGTACCACAATTTTGTTCATTCACAAATGGATGTTAAGGGATGGCTTGGTCACTTCTATATTTTGGCAATTATGTACAAAGCTGCTATAAAGATTCATGTGCAGGCTTTCATGTGGACATAATTTTCTGCTCATTTAGATAAATGCCTAGGAGTGCGATTGCTGGATCATATGCTAAGACTATGTTTAGCTTTGTAAGAAACTACTAAACTGTCTTCCAAAGTGGCTGTACCACTTTGCATTTCCACTGTCGTGGTGTTTTTATTTGCTAAAAAATGTCATTTAGTGTCATTCTAAGGAAAGAAAAATTAAAACTTTAGACTACTAGCATGAATTTTACCGTTTATTTTTATATTGTACAATGTCAGTTTTAAATGCAAATATAAGAAGCTTAACTCATATGCAGAACCACAGAAATTACACAATCTGCACATTGCAGCTCATCCATGCATATGTATCTCATTCTTGCTAAAAGAGCAGAAACACGGCACAAATTTAACTCAAGTGTCTTTGATAAGTGCACATTCTACCAACACCCTCTACCTTCAGTTTCTTTTTTCTCTCTTTTTTAATTTTGTATTTCATTTCAAAATCTGCCTTCAATTTAATGCTGAGTAAGAAAGGACCCACAGGAGGAGCTATGCGTTGCCCTGTGCTTCCCTTCCTTTCTGTGTCATCACCTGCAGCACAGGGGGTTGGCCAGCGCAGGGAAGCCACGGGACTAAGGAGCTTCCTTGGTCGTTCTGTTTCTCAGGACACCATTGCCTTCTTCCTGCACGTGAAACAAGTTCTGGTCTGAATGGCGAGCACGGCCTTTCAGGGAAGGCTGCGCCCCACTTACTCAGTCTTAGTCATGTTGATAGAGAACAAGGACAGGGACTCTCGGTGTTCAGTGAGACTCAAAGCCACCAGCTTCCAGAACACACGTACCTTGTACCCGTTGGAGTCTTGCTGAACTGTCACGCGTGGTGTGTCCACTGGGATTCAGTGCCCATGGGCACCCCAAACGCTCTTGGTGAATGGAGTAGGAATGGAGGACACACACACTATACACACCTCCTCTGCTCCTGAGCAAGCTCTGTCATCCTACCAGTCTTCACTTACAAAACACAAGTTCAAAGATAAAACCATTACAGATTTCAGGATGGCCAGAAGAGCATTCACTCAAGCACTGCTGAGATCACGTAGGTGAACCCCTGTGAAGCTGGTCCAGTGTTCTTTAAGTTGTATCTGTTCTTCTCCATCATAGATTATAGCTCTGTCTCAATGTAGGAGAGAACTTCCTCCTATCATCCACTAATGCTCAAACCAGGACCCTGAACTTGCCCTGCATCCTCTCTCTCCCTCAAAGCCCACGTCCAATCACCAAGCCCTGTCAATTCTCCTGCGGAAGCACCTCTTTAATCTTCCCCGTCCCGTCTCCACTGCTGCCACCTGGTTCTGCCTGCAATTGCTGGAACAGCTGCCTGATGGGTTTCCCTGCCTCCTGTTTCTCCCCTCTAATGGAATCCCCAGACAGCAGCCAGAGCGAGCTTTCTAAAAAGAAAATCTGATCAGGTTACTTTTCTGCATAAAACCCTTCAGTGCCCCCAAAGTCTTCAAGATCAAGGCTTATTCTAACTATGGCTTACAGGATTCCTTCTGATCTGGCTCCTGCCTGATTTTCCAGCAATATTTCTCACTGTCCACCTCTCATTTTGGTGACCTATAAAAATTGAACAACGCACAGTTCTTTGAATTTCCTTCCCTCAGTGACTCTTGTTTATTCCTCTGGAGTCTCAGACATTACGTCTCCCCACTGCGTGTTTATACCGCCTCCATTATCTAGCACTTTTAGAGCTATATTATAGTTACTTATCTACATCTCATGCTAGAGTCCAAGCTCAGAGGGCAGGGGTTTTTTCTGGGTTACTATAGTGTCCCTAGCACACCGACGACAGTGACTGTCCACAGTCATCACTCAATAAAAACATATTGAAAGAACAAGGTCTCCCTGACTGCCCCCAACCCAGATGTGTCCTCATGCCCAGGCCAACAAGATGAAAGCTTTTGGGTGAATGATGGGGTGAGTTGAGTGGTACCCAGCCCATCTCCTCACTTCCCCAGGGCAAGCCCCTGCTAATTCACTCGCATTCCTTGGCAGGCTGTGCCTGATTCTTTATTGGAGTTTCTTGAGCAAATCCTTTCCAACTTTCCATTTGTCAACACAGATCAGAAGAACAGCGAACACATAAAAACACCAACCTGTATATAAAGAGTTTTCAGGGATATTCCCCTGAAGACCCCAAAGAATACCTTTGTTTGACTTAATCGGAAGTAGGGTAAATCTAATATGACCAAGCAATAGAGAGGGCACAAAAGAAGCGGGATAATTTATGCCATTTCTAAAAAATGTCAACACTGCACACAGGATGCTTAATCCAGAGTAAAATAGCAAGCATTTGCTCAAAACTAATTTAACACTTTTCTCAAGTCTCTTAGATTATTGCAAAACCTCACTGTGCTATTAAAAAAAAAGAGAAAAGAAGAAAGAAAAGGGAAAAAGAACAAAACTAAAAACAGCAGTTTGAAGTTGAGAACAAAGAGTCCCAGAATAGGTTCATTTCCACACTCAGTCACTGCACAACAATTCTTTGGAAATTGCTTTTTAGTTAACAAGCCTATTTATCTTGTCTCATTGGATCCTTGCAACAATGCAAGAGCTCGCAGCAGCCTTCTGCACCGAATCCAAGCCCTCGGCCTGCGTTTGAAGACATCCTTGATCTCAGCCTCTGCCTCTGCCCCCGGTCTGCCTCGCATCTGACCCACCATAGGGCCCTCATTGCGCAGGCTCCACTCCTAGGTCACAGGTCCTGGGAACACTGACACTCACGTGGTCTTCATGGCTTCTCCCATGGCATTCCAGCTGTAATGGGTCTTAGTCTTTTCTCTGGTTTCTTTTATAAAGTTTCTCTTTGTCTTTGGTGTTCTGCTCTTTAGATATGGTGTATCTAAAAGAGTCTTTGGTTTCATTTATCCAGTTTGGGGTACACTGTGATACCTGAATCTAAACATTCTTATCTTTTATCAATCCTCACCCCAATCCTCTATTTTCTCTTCGGGAACCCCTCTTACGTATTCGTTAGACTTTCTCATTTCATCCTGCGTGTATCCTAATATCTCTTTCAGACTTTTCATCTCTGGGCTCCATCCGGATAATTTCCTAGGTTTATCTCCAGGTTTTCTAATTCTTTCTCAACTATGTGTAATCTACTATTTAGTCTTTTCTTTGAGTTTTAAATTTTAATGAGTACTTTTTTTTATTTCTAAGAAAGGGTATTATTTGTTTTATTTTTAAAATCTGCCTGATTTTATTCATTTTCCAGATACTTATGTTTTGAAGCTTTGTTTTATATTATTAAGCATTTTAACATACTTAGTTTATGGTCTCCTCAGATAGTTACATAATCTAAGGTTCTGGAAGGTCTAGTCCTGTTGTTTGTTGGGCCTGCAGACTTTTGCTCATGTTTTTTTCTTGTGTGTTGCATGATTTCAGATTGTGAGCTCATGTTCAACAGGGCTTTAATCTGGAGAAACCAGTATAATTAAACCGTTTGCTTCTAACAGAGCATAATTGGCCCAGACCAAATTTTATGTTATTCCTTAGCCTAGGGATTTCTAGGTTGTGCAGAAACTATCTATTCAAATCCCAAACCCATGAAAGGCTCATGCCAGTGGTTTTGAATTCTTAAGGGTGACATTTTCCCATCCTGAGCTAGAGGTCAGTTCAAGATAAACACGCTTTCTTCTCAGTTCTCTATGCTAGAGTTTGACTCTTTATGCTCTACAATTTTTAAAAGACATTGTCCTTCCAGGGCCCTGGCTTTATGCTGAAGTCTCAGTGCTAACACACCACCTACCACGGGCTCAAGACTTTGGATCCTGTCCCTGAACAGTGTTAAGGCTCAAGCCTCTGTGAAGATGGGACCAGCTCTAACACCAACACCACTGATCTCTAGTGACTACAAGGGACAGCCCAAGTGTTCATTTTTCTAGTTTTCAGTTCCGTCTTGGTTTCTACCTCTTAGGAACATTTGTGCCCTCGGCTTTGGTAATAACAGGTAATATTTCCTGTTTCTAAGTACCAGGCACCGCGCTAAGTACGTATTGTACTTGTTAACTCATTTACTTCCTGCGACACCCCGCAGGCAGGTGCCATTATTATCAGTCCCATTTTCACAGAAGGAAACTGGGACAAGGAGAAGTAAAGTAACATGTCCTAGGTCTCAAGGCTGGAAAGTGAAAAAGTTTAGATTTAAAACTTAGGCAAATGGGCCTCAGAGCACGTGCTGTTAACCCCTGCTTTTTACTGCTATCTTATTTAGAACATTTAGGTGTTTTTCTCATAGGAAGCTATTTAGACTCCATAATTGCAGTTTCGCTCTACTTTTCTCCAAACATCTGAATTAAGAATCACTGCGTGAACAGGTGTGCTTTCTGTTAAACGGACAGCCGGCAATTGTTACTAGCTGGTCCCATAGAGAAAAAGTTGAAGACTGCACGTTGGGGGAGAAGCCAAAATCCAGGTACTTCTTAAAAATGTAGGTTATGAGGCCCTACCCCAAACCTAATCAGAATTCCTGGGGTTGGGTCCAGGAATCTACCTTTCACAATAAGCTCTTCCCCAGGTTCTAATTCTAACGTGCCTTGGAGTTTGAGAACCACTGCTCAGCATTTGCTTTGGAGCCCAACCTGGGTCCAAGTTCCTCCTCAAGGTAAGACCACAGGAGGCGCATCAAAGTCCTCTTACCTTCCTTCTGTGATGTGGCAAAACATACTCAGTGCACAGACCAGGAAGCGAGCCCACACAAGGGGCCCTCTGCTGGGGTCCCATGGCACCTGGGTTCCTCTCATCCTACCAACTATCATCCAGGACCTACCTGGGAGGACAGTGAGGGCTGGACAGGGCAGACCATTTGGAAGCTGTAACGCGGCAACCGTCCAGAAGTGTTGTAGCCTGGATAGCAAGTAAAAGGGCCCAGCAGCTGCAAGACAAAGAGGTCATCATTGTTGGTCCTTGAAGGCAGGGTGGCTGGGCTGAGATGCCACTAGGTGCCCAACTGTCTCTCCTCCATACATGGCCCTTTAATTTGCAGGCTTGCCCCCGTGCTGTCAGCTACAGTGAAGTATGACAAGCAGACCCTGTGTTGGGGAAGCTAACCCGAATTCCCTGTCAACATTTCCCAGTGAGAGAAGCAGTCCAGAAGACTGACAGCTCTCTGAGGGACCTCAGGTCCACTTTTCTTCTTCACATCAGGGTTTGCACGAGCTCCCTGGTCCCAAATCTAGCCCACTTGCTCAGGGTCACTCTTGCAAGAAGAGGAGAAACAGTCTACTGAATTCTTCCAACAGATTTTATTCTAGCTCTTTCTATGTCTCAGGCTGTGCTCTTATGAAGGTCACTGAGAGGAATAGGACTTGGGCCCCACCCTGACCGTTTAGATGAGAAGACAGACATTCACACACATGTCACACAGCTTTTGCAAGGTTGTCACTCAGGGACCAGCGCAGACTCACCTCTCCTGCCTGAGCAAAGTCAACCCCTTCGATGTTCCTCTGCAGGTGCCATGTTCTGGAGGCGGCTGTCCTAGTGCTCACGGGGACTGTGTAATGTGAGGCCCCGAGTTCCAGCAGTGACCTGCATGCTTCAGTGCCATGGGATCGCAGGCGTCCCTGCAGAGCTTCCCGGCACAGGAATCTAGAAACAACATCCATTTCCCACCTCCCTCCCATGCCTCGTTCCTGCCTTTCCTGTTCTCTGGACAGCCTCTTTTCCCCTTTGCTTTCACCTGGGTTCCCACTTCACTGCATGTCTGCGTTTCCACGGATCTGGAAGCATCTCGCAATGCTGACACAGGGCTGTCGCAGGCGGATGCAGGAATGCTCGGCAGCTAACCATGGCGCTGCCTCCCACCCCGCAGGGTCTGCAAGGGGATTAAGGAAGCTGGTGAGTCTTAGGACACCAGACACCAGACACCAGGTGGCCTGCTTAGCAGATGCCCGTGCCCTGTCCATGGACACTTGTGTTTGTTCATTTGTTTGTTTGTTTAAATGTACGTATCCAAGGTAAAAGAGGATGTACTGGCTCAGGTGTAAGTGAAGACACCGGGAAGGGAGTTGAGGCACATGCAGGGCCACGAACTCCTTCCCCAGACCCTGAGCTCTCTCTCCTCATCTCTTGGCTTGCTCGGCCTACCGGGCTCCCTCTCACACCTGGTCTCCCTCGGATGGCAACGTGGTGGCTGCAGCAGCCAGGAGCCCACCCTGGCAGCACACCCGTGCCAGTGGAAGGGCCAGAACTGACTCCCAACGGCTCTGATTGGTCTGACTGGGCCCTATCACCACCCCTGAACCTGTCACTATTGCCAAGAGGGTGAGGGTCACTCATTGGTGAGCCTTGATTTCCTGCCACTCCCTTTTGGAGGTGAAGTGAGATCACGTGGACCATAAGGAAAGTGGGACTGTTGAGCAGGAAATAGAGAAAATGGATGCTGGCGACCAAAAATAGCAAATGTCAGTGACAACTAATGTTTCCAGCGCTATAAACACTTTACATCCATTATTTTATTTAGTACCAATCTACATTGAGTACTATCTACATTTAATGATTTTTAAAATTTTTCTTTTACTCCAAATGGTGAAGGAGGGGTAAGAATCCAGGTCTCCCTGATTTCTGAGCCATTCTCATTCCATTTTGCTTGTAAACCACTCCATCCTACCAATCACTCAAGTCTGAAAATCCAGTGTTCTTCCACCTCTATCTCTCTTGTCCTCTATATCCAGCTGTCACCAGATCCTGTGGTTTCTTCCTCCTGCCCCGTGCCCCAGCCCCCAGACACACACAGCCTCCGCTCCATCCACTCCTGCCCTGCCATCCTGCTCCTCTGACCTAAGTGGCCTTCATTAGCTCTCTCCTACATCAGGACAGTAGCTTCCTAAGGGATGCTGGAGTCCTTACCACAAGGATCACACATCGATGGGCTCAGAGTAGCCACAGCTTATAGACCTGCTTTGTTTAGCCTGATTTCTTTTTTTTATTTTGAGCCAACATTTTTAAATTGGAAGATTTCTCAAACATATTATTATTTCCAGCTTTTCTTGAAAAATTAGAAGATCTGGCAACGTGGAACCGGCATCAGTCCACACTAACATTGGGTAAAACAGTGTGACTGCTGCCCACCATATAAAGGGCATTCAGTTTGCCACTGACCTCATCTCTCCCTGCTGTTCTTCTTTTTAAAAGTGAAATTAAAATGTTTGAAGAAGAACTATACAGGTTTAAAAGTCAAAAATGTACAAACGAGGATTCAGTGAACAGTCCCATAGCAAAATAGTTCCCCTTTCCTGTGGCCTTCCAGAGACATGGTGTACATAAACAACCGAACATGAACACACACGTTCGTACACTTTGTTCTTTTTCTTTATAAAAATGCTAACACACGAAACTCCCTGTTCTTTACTTTGCTGTCTTCTCTCAACACTGTCTCTTGGAGATGATTTCATACATGTGTACACCTTTAGAACTTCCTTGTATTTGTTTTCTTTTTATAGCTGAATAGAGTTTCATTATGTGGATATATCATATGTATTTAACCAATACCCTGTTGATGGACTCTTGGGATGTGTATTTCTAATCATCTGCTATTACAAACATTACATTAATAACTGTAATGCTGTTGTAAACAAACATTATATTATCATATTACTAGAATTATATCTATGTGCTATTACAAACATAAATAAGGATAAATGCTAGAAATAGAATCGCAGGGTCAAAGAGTTTAGGCTAAAATGAAGCTTTCAATGACAAAGGACAAAACACATGATATCGGAAAGTGTAAGGATGGCACTTGCCATACTTGCTACCTACACTGACTGATGCATATTGGTGCTTTGCCTCTGTCTCCTACACCAGACAGCAAGTTCCACCAAGGCAAGAATCTGTCTTATTCATCATTGCATCCTCAGCATCTAGCACCATGAAGGGAGCATAGTGAGCATCAACAAACAGTGGCTAAAGGAAAGGAGAGGAAGGAAGAGTTATCTTGAACAGAGGCTGGGCCCTGGTATCATGACCCCCGAGAAGTCCTGCCCACCCAAAGGCTCTGATTCTATGACCTCAAAGGATAAGAAATCATAGGCTCTCCAAAAGTCTCCACAGCACACCAGAGGGAAAAGTAAGAGTAACTCAATCCCAAGGTCTGGCATAGGACAGCAAGCATGCTTCTTTCTGCGATAAGCAGAGCACACTCTCCTAGTCGGGCTGGGTGAAGACCACGTGGTAGAAGTCGCCTCTCTCTGTTCCAGGAAGGGAAGGGTTGAGCTGGAGGTAGAAAGATGGTCCATCGGGGGAAAGGATAATCAACCCTCTGGCCTCATTTCCTCATTTCAGTTTTAACTAGATCCACATTTGCTCCCCAGCTTGGCAGAATGATGTTGACAAATGCTTTTCTTTTTCATCCAGACATTCCCCAGATGGCTTCAGGAGTCCCTGAATGGTGTATGTTTTGGCATAAATCTACCCGCGGGACCTTCAAGAGATCTTATTCCTAAGCAAATTCAATAAAACAAAATGAACAAGTCCTTGGCACCAACTGGAATTGTCTCCAAACCCAATATTGAGGCCTGATGCACTTTTCAAAACTAGAAGCCACCAGGGAGCCCTGTGTAAAATTTGTTGCGTCCATTTATGCATGAATGCAGAGGGCTTCAGAAGGCAGAAGGCAGAGGAGGTATGGGAAGACTACACGAAGGGTTCAAGAACCTCTTTTCTCCCAACCCAACAAAACCAACCAAGTCTGGGAGGAAAAAGGAAAAGAGGAAGGACACAGGGAAAAGGGAGATGAAGGGAGAGAAGGGAGGAGAGGGTAAGAGAGTGTTGTTCCTCACTGGGCAGAGGTGGATGGACTGGAAGGGAAGCAAGAGAGCAGAGGTGAAACGAATTTCCTACACTCTGATTCAGCGAGATGGAGAAGGGAGGGAAGGGAAAGAGAGGAAAGAGGAGGGGAGGAGAGGGGAGGGAAGGGAGACGGGTACCTGAAATGACCTGCAAGGCCAAGAGCTCTCCTTTTCCCAGGACTGGGAAGAAAGCATGCCTAAATCCCCTGAGTCTCCTTCATGGAAAAGGCAGGTCCTCCTGGGGGAGGACAACAAGAGTCCACAAGAGGCTGTCCCCTGGGGGCTATGGAAACAGGGACCGTGGGTAGGCAGGCCAGAGAGGCATTTCGGTGACGGTTTGACCTGGTATGTGAAAAATTTTTCCTGCTTAGATAGTTGGCAAACATTTTAGAGGCAAAATGGAATTTATTAACAGAAAATATTTGTTAAGGATTGTTCTCTCCCCCCTCCCTCTGTTCTTTTCTTTCTTTTTTATTTTTTAATCTTCTTCTTCCCAGGGTAGAGGACTTCATCAACAAGGTTCTTTCTTCTTCCTTTGTGGTTTGGAGCCTTGAGCCTGGCTTGAAAGAGGAGATGGCCTTAAGGGAAATGCTCATCCTTCCACTGGCGGGAATGGCTTCCTTCTCCAAATGCAGGTATCTACCCTTCAGCTTTCTACCCTGGGAAGAGCCTGGGCTGATAGTGAACTGTCTTTCAAGAGGAATTCATTTTGTTCACCCTGGCCTGGGCTTTGGAGTCCCATAGACCTGGGTGTGACTCCATAATCCATTATTTATTAGCCATGTGGCTTTCATTTTTTTTGATCCTCCTTCCATTTCCTTAGGAGTAAAGCAAGGGGAGAATAATACTTATCTCTTGCCACTGTTGCAAGGATTCAATGAGATAGTGTATGTTCAGTGGCTGGTACAGGGCTGGCGCAGAGTGAAACCACAATGGATGGCAGTTCTGTTCCTCCTAATACAGGATACAGAGCCCAATAGCAACCTGCTCACAGGGTTATTCAACTAAAGATTAGGATGCACAGCTTTGGGTATCACTTAATAAAAGTAAGATCCCAGCCTTCATGAAGCCTACAGAGAACCAGAGGCAGCAAAAAGAGATAATGTTCTAAATACTTTACCAGTACAAACTCATTTAACTTTCACAAGTCTCCTACGGTTATCCTTACTATTATGCCCAAGGCTACCGAGTGGCTGACACCCATGGAAGGGAACCACGGGACTAAAGCATGTTAGAAATTGAACGGGTTTGAGAGATTAGCTCCTGTAAATCCTTGTTTTGCAGAGGAGGAAAGCAAAGCCCAGAGAGGGGAAGTTCTCGCCTGAGACTATGCAGTTGGCGGTGCTGGAGCCAGCTCTGGAATCTTGGGTCAGTGTCTTGCCTCCGTGAAAGAGAAGAATGGCCCAGATCCACTGGAAAGAGAGAATGTTTTGTCATCCACGCCATCCTTGAGGACGGCAGGTCTTAACTTAAAATTCCCATGTAGGGAATTTAACCCAATCTTTTTTTTTTCCAGCCACCTCTGATTGGCTGTGTGCCCTGAGGGAAACAGGAAATGCAGATGCCATGGGGAAACTGGAGATGGAGGCCCTCACATCTGTGGAACTAGAAACAGGCTTTGGGTCATGCTGGGCTCCTCCCTGATGAGCTAGGATGTGGCAGCTGCTGGAACATGACTCTAGAAACTGATGTTAGGCTCTGTATGGAGATGCAGAGGAAAAGGGACCTGTGGCCATGTCTACGGAGGGGTCAGAAAAGATACACTTGCAGTGACGCTAAGAAACCATGGACAGGTCTCCATTTTTTTCCTGGCTAGGCAGAGCCTGAGCTATGCCTGTATGCACTGGTACAGACATACCAGTTCCTAAAATACTGAAAAACTTCTGAATCCCTCAGGAAATAGTCACTACCCTGAGCCCTATTGGTGCCCTTGTCCACCCACTCTCTCTGCTGGCACCTTCAGACCTCCCCCAAGTCCAGCACCTAAAGGGTTAACCCTTGCCCTAGCAGGGAGACTCCAGAGCAGACTGTCCCTTAAGATGACTAGGACTAGACTCATTCTTACTGTTTTTAAATAGCTTGAATGTCACCTCCAGATGAAGCTACCCAAATGGAATGAGGCATCTAAACAGAGCCACGTGGGGTCCATCTGGGGTGGCTCCCCAGAGGACAAATCTTACAAAGGAAATCTGAAGGGGTAAGAGAGGCAATTTAGTGGCTGGGAGAGTGAGGGTTTGGACAAAGCTCTGATTAAGGAGCAATCCTCCTGCGGCATGCTAGGGTTTAAACACAGGGTTCAGAGTGGCATGCACATTCTTCTGCCCTGGGCTGCCCTCTGTGCCCCTCCCCTGCCACAGCCCCTGAGGACAGCCTAGCAGCCAGTGGCCACATTATTAATACTCCTTGATCTGCCGGACTCCCTGTGGCTCCCCTCCCCGCCTTTTGCTAGCTGGCAGCTTATGCTCCTAGACAACACGTGCTGGAAGAATGCAGGTCAGAACAGCCACAGAGGACGCCCCAGCAACCCACGAAAGCCTCTGCCCAGCATGTCGCCAAGGGTCATCCACGCAGGGTAGAGGGGCAGGAGGCTTTGCCCAGATTTAGACATTTTGCAGGGAAAGAGGTTCAATAACTTCTGGGGAATGGCGTCCCCTATCTTGAGACAGTGGGGAAAGAGCTCCTTGTCTTCATTTCTGTCCCTCCTATTCAGGCAGAAAGAGGAAACTGGGGCAGGGAGGCAGAGAGAGGGAGGGAGCAACAGGCCCATTCACCTTCCCCTACATTGCAGGGGCCAGGCAGTCCTGGGCCCCCACCCGGGCTCTGCCCTTACCAGCTGACAGCCCTTGGACATGTTATTTAACTGCTTGGGGCCCATATCCTTGTAGATGGAATAGGAATAATAATAAGTCAGGGTCTTTGTGAGGACTGAATGGGGCCATGTATGGAAAGTGCCTGCCCACGTGACTACGGCTGGTTCCTACTCCCCATTCATCTTATTAGGCTGGGAAACAAAAACTGTCTCTTGAGCCATTCAAAGATTCACAAACTAAGTTAAGGTGTTTTTCCTGCTGTCTACATATTATACTTTCTCCCATATCTTCACCTGGTCTCTTCTTCCCTTGGGCTCCCCCATCCCTGGTCCTTTCCTGGGAATAAAAGGGCCAGAGATGCCCAGACAATGAGGAGATGGTTCCCGAAGCCAAGCAGACATTTCAGAAGAGATGGCTTCTGCCATTTTGTACTATACATCACGAACCTCCCAAAAGTGTATGGTGTTTAACCTGGAATGTTCACTTCTAGGAATCAAAGTGAAAAAAAACCTTCGAAAATTTAAAGATTCAGAGATTTAGAGATCTATGTGCAAAGATGTGACACACCCACATATGCATATATGTATTTCACAGTGTAAATGTCGCATTAATTCTGCTAAACAAACTAAATATATAAATAAATAATTTGCTTATGAAAAACACTATGTATGCTAGGACATGATAAAGCCATTAAAATCAGATTTGAGAAAACATTTGTTGAGAGACAGAGAGACTCAAAATATATAGTACAGTGAAAAGCCAAGACCCAGAACTGCATCTGTGGCATGATCTGAAATACCCAACAGACATTTGAGTACAGATGAAAGTCTGGAAGGAAATTCACCAGAATGTGAATTCTTGTCAACCCTCCCTGAACATTAGCATTGGAAATGAGTTTTATTTTCCTCATTACAAAAATAATTCATGTCCACTGTAGAAAATCTGGAAAATGTAGAATGGTATAACGAGAAAAGACGAACATTAGTTTTAAAGTATATTAAAACAGGAATGGCTGGTTGCCAACTGAACCACAGCAACTGTCAGCAATCAGAGCGATCCGCTCCTTACCTACCCCCTGCAGTGCTTGCAACCCTGCTCTCTGCACACACCTGTACACACGCACACGCACGCACGTGCACACCCCAGGATGCCACCAAGACACGCAGTGAAATCCTTTCCTGGGGCTCTGTGAGCCTGAGGTCGAGATGAAGGTGTCTGCTGGAAGGAGGAAGAGGTAAAACTAGGAGTGGAGGTAAAAACAATTTGTGAAGGAGAAATGAAATGAGAAAAGAGGGGGAGTGGGCTTCTGGGAATAAAATTCCTGCTAATCACCAACTTCATTCAGAGAGATGGGCTGAGAGTCTTTTGTCAGAGAAAGGAGTCTGCAGGATGGCTAGGGCAGGTGCTAGTCTCAGAAAAATACATACAGCCTTCTGGGGGGCTTGAGGGCTTGCCCTCCAGAGCCAGGTGTGCCAGTTAGTTTTCTACTATGAATAACAAATCACCCCAAGACTTGGTGGCTTAAAGGACAGTGGTCATTCATTGTGCTTATGTAGCTGCAGTCTGGGCAGAGCTTGGTGGGGCAGCTCATCTCTGACCCAGACCCTGTTAGCCAGGGCAGCTTGACTAGGGTGTCGGGGATGGCTGTCCCCAGGCTGGCACGCTGGTGCTGGTGTCGCTGGGAGCTCAGCCAGGGCTGTGGGCTTGGAGCATCGGCCCCTCTCCACGTGGGCCTCTCCCCCCAACAGGCTGCGTTGGCTTCCTCTGGGCACAGTGGCTGGGGTCCAGGAGCAAGTGTACCAAGGAACAGGAAGTGGGAGCTGCCAGTTTCTGAAGGCCTGGGCCCAGAAACAGGCACAGAAGCTCTTCCACTGTATTCATCTGTCAAGTACAAGGACAGATCCAAGGCGAGGGGAGACAGATCCCACCTCTTGGGGGAGGAAGATCAAAGAATTTGGGGGCCAGGTGTCCCCCTCTGCCACAGAGGGGGACAGACAAGTTCAATTCTTGGGAGGTGGCTCCAAGCCAAGCTGTTTACAACCTCATGGTGCTCAGGAGGGACGAACCGGATGAGGAGTTTGTGGGGTGAGCAACATCACGCCATATCCATAAAGAGCAGCCTGCCCTGGCCTGGGAAAAGAAAGCCCAGTTTCTCTCTGTGGCCCACCACACCAGTGCCCAGCATGGCCCGCTCCAGCCCCCGGCTCTTCTCCTCCCCCTCTTCTGTCCCTAAACTCTGAACAACCTCCAATTCCAGCAGGTCCCCAGGGTCTATGTGTGCAAACAGAACATCCTGCCACTCCTCAGAGTCAGCTCTGGCGGGGACACCGGGAGCCAGCTCAAAAAGCCAAGTGATGTCAGTGTCCACCGAGCTATCCCTGGCAGGAGGATCAGGCCATCTTCTCCCTGTGGGACTGGTGACGGGAGAAGGAGCTAATTGTGCATTGTCTGGCCAGCGTGCAGTTGTGGGGACTGGTCTTCTCCTCGGACTTTAACTCCCAAACACCTCTGAGTGCTGACCTCACAGATGGAGCCCAGCCTCCTCCTCCTCCTCTGAGGAAGAGTATGAGGTTCACAGCAGGGATGAGACTGAAGTGGAAAAGATGGGACTAGAGACCAGTTCTCCTGACACAGGTCCCAGGTTCCCTCCACCAGCCCACACCTCGGGGCACATTCATTCCATGGAGCTTCCACTGTGAGTGAGGCTCTTACCCACGGGGAGCTCACCTCCGATGAGAAAACGTCTCCAGTCCAGCATCTCCGCCCACAAACCCCAATAGGGCATCTGAACATGTCCTAGTAGCTGTAGCTGACTAAGGAAGACCTGCAAAAGCCCAGCTAAACTGGTTCCTATTCCAGAGCTCAATGGCCCCACCCACCCACCCCCAAAAGTGAAACTGCTCCAAAGTCGTCAGTTCGCCTTTTGTGAAAGATGGGAGTCGTGCTTTCTATGACATGGTGTATTTGAGGCTAATTTACTGAAACGATGATGCTTCAAGGGAATGACCATTAGGTGAAAAGGATGATTCAGGAAGTCGTGGCTTCCTGTGCCCCACATCACCCTGTACGCCCCAAGCCCCAGGGTAAAAAGCACAGCCTGGAGGTGGAGGGTGCTAGAGCTCTTGAGTTTTGTGGCCAGCACAGTATGGGGGAAGATGACACCTTAATCCAGGTGTCTGGGCAAGAGAGTCTGGAGCGTTAGGGTTCTCCCTAGCATGTCCCGCTAGGGTCACCCCATGTAGCTGTGTAAGCCTCAGGGCACCCAGATGAAGGGCCAAGTGAAGGCCAAAATTCTGCTTGGCGTAGACATGCCCCTGCAGACAGCAGCGACCTGTGCCCCTTCACCCTGCCCCATTGGCTAGCAGAATCCCCCCCCGATATTTCTGGTTTATAATCTTTTAATGAATGTTTACTGGATGTCTACTATGTACCTTCAACTGTTACAGACACTGGGATAAAGGGAAAAACATTTCCTGAAACACAATGCTTACAAAAACATTTTTTATAAATTTTTTAAAAATAAAGAGAAAAGCAAACAAAATCCCTGCCCCCGGGAAGCTTATGGAAGAGATAATATGATTTCGGGGTGGGGGAGGCGGTAAAATATTCTCAAGAAAAATCGAGTGGGCAGGGGTGGGTCTGGGGCACTCTCCGAGGAGGTGGGGTTTGAGCAGAGACCTGAGTCGGGTAAAGGAACCTGAGGGACCTGGTGGCAGGAAGTTCCAGCTAAGGGTGCATCAAGCATCAATGCCCCAGTGAGCGTCTTTGTATTAGCAAAGGGAAGAGAAGCAGGAAATGAGCCAAAGCTACTGCTCTCTCTGCACTGCGTGGAACCCAAAACACAAGGAAGATAGAATCGGCATTCTAAGTGCCCACTATGTGCCAGGTATCTCTCTTACTCAATTCTCAAAACCACTTAGCAAGGCACACATAGGCTCAGAAAACGTACCAGATCACACAGTACTTAGTGGCTACATTGGGATTTGAACCCAGGAAGATATGACTCTGCAGCCTGTTCTGCTTCAGCTTCTGGAAACAGGCCTTCTTTTAGGGACCGGAGGCACTTTTACCGAAGCAGTTACTTTGTGGGGCACACTGTCTGACCCCACAGGACAAACCATGACA
Source organism: Lepilemur ruficaudatus (assembly GCA_963574885.1). Lineage (NCBI taxonomy): Eukaryota > Metazoa > Chordata > Mammalia > Primates > Lepilemuridae > Lepilemur > Lepilemur ruficaudatus. The sequence goes on along the minus strand of CAUYRT010067451.1, from coordinate 1,681 downwards.
AATGCCTGCCCTTGGGGCACAAGCCTTGACGAGGCCGACCACACTGACGCTGACGCACTCTTGCTCACGCACTGATCCTTGCCTTCCCCTCTCCCCAGGGCCCAGGAGGGCTGTGGTTTGTGTGTGTGGCCAGGAGCTACCCAGAGGCCAGAGCAGAGAGAAACAGGACTGCTAGATGGGCCTCTAAGCTCACCCCCTCAGGCGCCCAGGCCTTTGAGTCTCCTCTTTCTTGGAACCAGAGGAAGATCTATTGACAAGCCACCTGAAGAGATACGCAGGGTCCCGGCCAGAGAATAGAGAGCGCCGTGCCGTGTCAGAACTGCAGAGAGCTCCAGGTCGATTCCAGGGTAAGGCCTCAGAAACCTTCATTTTCCCGGCTGAGGGTTCTCAAGAATCAAGGCCAAGGAACCAGGAGTGACTGAGATGAGATTAGTCAACCCCATCCTCTCTCTTCCCCCTGCAGTGGAGGACCGAGAGACAGGCCAGAGTCGCATGGGGACTGGCCAGGGACAGCCTGAACCCCAGGCCTTGTATTCACTCCACTGTGGCCTGATAAAGGATGTGGGGAGAGTTGGTGCTTAAGACAAAAGTCACTTACCCTTCTAGTCCTGAAGATTCAAGACATATTTTCCATCCACTTAATAGAGGAAATCTTCTACCAGCCCTCCTCTAATTCCTCATTTCTTTATGTTCTCTCTTTTTTCCTTTATATGTCTTTCATATCTGTGCTTAAGTGCTCTCTATCTCTGTCTCTCTGTCTCTCTGTCTCTCTCTCTCTCATATCTAATGCAATCTAATGCAATGGAATATTTTTCTTTTGGGGTCACGGGGGAAATTCTCATATCTGGGAACTTGACCGAGGTATATGTACTTACAATATCTGAGTTCCATTTGGAAAATCTGCTTTGTGACCCTACGACCTTCAATGCCAATCTAATCCTATGCAAGGGCAGGAACATTTTCTGCCAAGTTGCTTTAACTCACCCTAAATCCCAAACTGCCATGGCACCAGCCTTGAGAGAGCCGTATTACTGGCTATCACGGCCTCCTATCTGGTTGTCCAGTTCAGAGACAACATCAGACATTCCCGGGCCATTTCCTACCAAGCAAAATTTTTAGAAGAAACATGTCTCCAGAAAAATAAATAGGATATTTTTAAAGAGATATCGATCATAAAACTTGCCCTTAGCTTCTTTGGGGAAAAAAATTAGCATTAAAGTGGATCAGTCTTCGATTTAAGCTTTCAGGGTGTGATCCAAAGAAACACATATGAGTTCAATGCCAGCAATGGCTCTAAACACATACCGGCTTCATGTGTCAAACTGTTTCTGATTCAATGCATTTATGAGCAGCTACACCTCACTCTGGAACAGAGACACGGAGTACCGAAAGATGCTTTGGTATTAAGCAGCCCTCGTTTCAAATCCTGACTCAACCACTTAGCAGCTGTGAATGTAAAAATATTTCTCTGTGCTTCAGTTTCCTCATCTATAAAATAGAGACAAAAAATACCCAACTCTTGGCCGGGCGCGGTGGCTCACGCCTGTAATCCTAGCACTCTGGGAGGCCGAGGCGGGCAGATTGCTCAAGGTCAGGAGTTCGAAACCAGCCTGAGCAAGAGTGAGACCCCGTCTCTACTATAAATAGAAAGAAAGAAATTAATTGGCCAACTAAAGATATA
>CAUYRT010067450.1:0-21623 GCA_963574885.1 Lepilemur ruficaudatus | reverse complement strand
GGTGTTCTTGGTAAGCCCAACTTTTAGTTAATTCTAAAAGCTGTTTCATTCTAAAACTATGTTTTCTCCTGGAGTGCTTTGAAGATTAAATTAAATTAAGATATAGTCCATGCCATTTATTATTCCTTCCACAAATATCTTTGTAAATAACATGATAGTCACTTCCTTATATTGGTATAACTTACTGTACTAGTCTGTTTTGCATTGCTATAAAGGAAACATGTGACGCTGGGTAATTCACAAAGAAAAGGGATTCACAGTTCTGCAGACTGCACAAGAAGCATGGCGCCAGCATCTGCTTCTGGTGAGGGCTTCAGGGAACTTCCAATCAAGGCAAAATACAAAGGGAGAGCAGGTGTGTCACATGGTGAGAAAGGGAACAAGAATGAGCCCACACTCTTTTAAACAACCAGCTCTCCCATGAACCAGTAAAGCAAGAACTCACTCACTATCACTGGGAGGGCACGGAGTCATTCGTGAGTGATCTGTGCTCATGACCCAAACACCTCCCACCAGACTCCACCTCCAACACTAGGGATCAAATTTCAACATGAGATTTGGAGGGACCAAATGTCCAAACTGTATCACTCACTGAACACTCAGTTTTTACATACTGTTATAGCCTGAAGGATTTGGAAAATATCAGAAAATATGCATTATGAAGAAGCATTAGTAATCACTTCAAAGCATTTACTTCTTCAATAGTTAAAAATGATTTGTTTCAAGCTCAGTCTGATTTGTGGCTTAAGAGTCTTTGTGGTCCTTAGATTCCTGCGGTGAACTTATGTTTGTACAAGTCAACAAATAGTTAACTGAGCCAAGTAATTAAAGAGAGGAAAGTGGAAAGCATTTTTTCTTAAATAAATAATAAAAATATACCTGATTCTAGTAGATGTTGTCATACTGTCAGTGTGGCATGCGGTCAGTGAGGCAGCGGTGGCTTTCTGAGTAACTGGAGCCTCTGTTCATAGGTTGACCATCAAGTGATATATTAAATTGTAGAAGTGGTAATCTAATTGGGATTTATATGAATAATTATCAAACTAACTAGATAACCCTTGTAAAGACAACCAAGTTAAGAAGGACTAGAATGGCAATCTTTCTGCTTGCCATTGGAATCGCAAAAAACAAATTGGGTGCACATACAAGTGAAAATCTATATATTGAAATTAATAAAAGGAATATGAAATTATTTAATGAGTGATAATAATTGCTGATTGTTTTTATATGTAACGTTGTTTCATTTGATCTCACTAGCTACTCCAGGTAGCTAATATGCCAAATGCTATTCTTAGTTTCTCCTTCGGGTTTAGTAACTGAGGCTCTGGGTGACACAGTAATTGTCCATGGGTATGCGGCAGAGGCAAGGCAGGACCCCAGGCGCAACTGCCCCCAATTTTTTAAATCTTACCACTGTAAGACAATGCACATAGTTTGAAATCCTTACTTCAAATCAACCTTGTAACCACTTAAGAGGGAGAGGGAGTGGGAAGACTTGAAGATAAAGGGAGCAAGGAGAGAATAAGAAAAAGAGGGAAAACAAAGCAAGACATAGTAGCAGAGGTGAGTGGAGGAGAGAAGCGTGGAATGGAAAACAAATGGGCTGAGAGGCTCGGAACTTGGGATCACTGTTTGTCACATTCCTAAATGTTGGGATGTAGATACGTAGCTATGCCAGTTAGTTCTTTAGGAGTTGTTTTTGTGGTTGTTGTAGTTCCTTATTGGGAGGTAACCTCTCTTATTGGCCTTATTCTTTGTAGTTTGTAATTGTTTTTTGGTCCTTTCCTAATTTTATTTAAAGAAGTGTTTTTTTTTTCCTATGGAATACGCTGTTTTAAATGACTTCAGTTTTAGATATGCACCTTAGAAGCCTATATTTAGTCAATTTCCCCCTTTGTCCAATTGTTTATTTACTGTGTCTGAGAGATTCCTCAATGATCAGAGAACTATACACTCTTACTCCAGGGATAGAAAAGGTTTAACTATAAGATATGGCTTAAAAATCAGCTGACTTCCTATTTATAAAATAAATTTTCCAATATAAATGTCAATCCTATCTTACCTGGTCCTGTATTAGGGAAATCAGGAGACTTAGATTTTTGTACAATTAACCTTTTGGGTTTAACACTAACCCATGATAGGATTTTTGTAAGCGGTTTTATTTTTCTCTGCCTTGAATTTTCTGTTACCGAAAATCAAGTGATGTCACCTTTGCTCCTATTAAGTTCACAGATATATTCAGAAATATAATTTTGAGAATGAATAATTCCATTTAAATAGGCTCATTCTATCTATACTATCTGATTTAGCTCTGTGCTCATTCAGTTGGCATTTAAGTTTCTAATCAAGTTTGAATACCTCTCCTGGTGGTATTCTTTAGATCCGGGCATTACTACTGGGTTTCCACAGCATAATTCTGCCGATTCCAAATCCTGAATTCACTGCTTGCCTATAGGAGTATTCCCTATAGGGGCATGTAATGGTGCCTTGTGTACCTGTGTTCTTGTACCTAGTGGAAAAATAGGAGAGGGGATAATTGCTTAAAGCTAAAGAATTGGATTTTGGAACATAGTGACTTACAGTATTGGTGAGCTAAAAGAGCTCAGGTCTCATTCCAGCTCTTCCACCATATGGTCGTGTGGCTTTCAACAAATTCTCTGTGGGCTCCCAGTTTCCTAATCTCTAACAGTGGGAAGGGGAGTAGTTAGGTGGTTTCAAAAATTTTCACTCAAAAATCTCTTGTGTTTTTCAAAATAAATGTTACATAGAAGCTTCAAATTTAAACTAGATGAAGTAAAGCCATTTTGATTGCTTCAGGGATGGTGGGAGCAGGAACTCCATCCTAAGCTTACTGAATTTATCCATGTATCATAATTTTAAAGTCACTGGGCTAAATAATTTTGAAAACATTTCCATGTGTAAATGTACTGAGATCTGTATTTCACTAGAAATATTCTAATTTACCTTCAGTAGTGGAAGCTCTGCTTGCTCAAAAACTTCAAGTTGATACTAACCGCCAAAACAAACAAACAAACAAACTCTCTTCAATCCAGTATTTAATACATGCAGCTTGGTGTTTGCTCCTTCTGACTAGGAGGATGTCTACTTGGCACTTTCATACAAGTAAAGGGAAGAATAGCACCCAGGAATTTTGACAGTTTTAAAAGTCATCAACCTTATGTTTAAGTTAGAGGTCTCTTGCAACTTTATCAATGGCAAAAAGAAAGCATTGGAGCCTTTCTAATATAGTACCGATATTTATTTCTGCACTTGAATTTCTGGTGGTTTATATAAAGATATATTTACCTAAGAATTTTATTTATTTAACTTACACTATTTTTCCTTATCTAGTTGAAATCCTAGGTCAGCCTCATAAAAAGGGAGGAAATTTAAGACTTCTTCCCTTTCAAATACAAGCAGTTTTTATTTACCCAAACAAAGCAAGAAAACAAAAAAAAAAAAAAAAAAAAAAAGAAAGAAAGAAAGAAAAAGAGCAGCTTGGCCAAGCCTAGCTTTTCCCTTAGACTGTGTGAGGGTGAAGAATTTATTCCTTAGAAAGAAAAGAGAAATAATAAATTGTCTAACATGTAGGCAGGTTAGAGGAGCTGCAAAATATTCCCGTTTCAAAGAGGATCACCTGGTTTTCTTGGAAATTTTATTATCAGGATATTTGACACATTTCATAAGTAGAACATAATATATAGTTAACACAATCACGGTGATTTGACATCCATGTCCTAATTTGGAATCTCAGATTAAACCCACACTCCACCACCCCACAAACATCAGAAACTTGAGGGATGATTAAAAATCCGCACTGACCCTCTTTACACTGCTTATAGTTTCCTCCAGGTGAACCTCTAGCACCATATGCTATGCATTTGTTTCTTGATTTTATGTGTTGACAATGCATGTGATCAAATGTTTCAGATCCTTCAGAAAAAATTTACAGCCTGACCTCAGAAGAGTCACCAGCTTTCAACAACCATTTGGGGAACATAAGTCAGACTCCCACAGATTTCCTTAAAACTTCACATGAGAGGGATCCCTGTGGAGTTCAAGAATTGAGGTAAGTTAAGCCTACAATTTCTATATAAAGATAGTGCATAGTAAAATGTTGACAAGACCCAACTAGTTATCTTTACTATATAAAGAAAATTTGTTCTCATGGGTGTACTTTATATGACTATTCTTTTTAAAATATTTGGTTTTTTTGCTGACCTATTATCAAGCTTATTAATAAAAGGCTTATAAAGCTGTTACTTTAATGTGAAGAGATAGTTCTCTGCTGCACAATGTGTATCATAAAAATGAAAAGATATTTGGAATGTAATAATCCTTCCTTATTTCTTCTTATATCAAAAAAATAATTATCTTACTGAAATAACCTAATACTGCATTAATTAACCTAATAAATTTCAATATGTTGCATTAATAGACTCTTACCCAATATGAATAAAGTTTTTAGAATCAAATATTAAGTTTCTTTCGTGAAATAGAGTCTAGATTAGCAATACCATATTTAATTTGCATAATTTTGTTTTTTCCTCACATAAGGTAATAACATCTAGGGATGCTGATCAGTTTATAAGGAATGTAGTTTATATTTATAAATGCTTCAAAAAAGTAGTCTACTGTGTCACTCTATTATTGACATACTGGAACTCCTGAAAGAAAGCAGAGGATTTCTTCCAGAAGGACTAAAATAAATGTAAAATAAAAATTCTTTGTACTGTAAATACCTTTGGTTTGAAGTCTAATACTGCAGTAAAGGGAATCGAGAGTTTGTTATTCTTTCTGAAGGAGGAAATTGTTCAGTGGTGGTTCTTGAATTTTTTAATTTCTAACATCACTCACATTAAAAAAATGGATCAATATAAGGTCGCTATTTTTCTCTAAAAAAGTCATTACAAACTAATTAACCTACCTGTATGCTCATCATCATTTCATAAAACAAAGGACATTTAACACTAAAAATGTAAGGGGAACATACTAACAGAATAAAGCACATCTATTTAATATTAAAAATGTCACAAAAATGTTACTGCCTTGTCCTTATATTTTCTTGAACCACTGAAAATCTTTTCATAGATCTGTACTGGTCCACAGATCAAAGTTTATGAACTGATTTAGCCTATGTTGAGCATAAAAAATAATACAAAAAACAGTTATATCTATCACAAGGTGAAGTATTTTATATTATTTGGTGGCCTACATGGGCTGAAAATATAGATATCTTAGGACCAAAAAAGCTGAATTATGCAGGCTTCTCTCTGGTCTCCCACACTGCCTTTGTTCCCAAACCTCATTCACCCATGCGCTAGAGCTTCCACCAGTTCTCCCACACACCCAACAAGAAAATACAAGAAAATAGAACAACAAATAAGTGCTGTCATTAATTTTTGCTTTCACGTATCTTGACTGGCTATCCATACACTTCTAATTTAATGTACACAAAAGAGGTGGTTTAGGTGGCAGTCTATTCATTGGTATTCTATTAAACAGCCAATGTAATGAATGTTCTTAGTGATGACTCTGAGGCTCTGCAAGTTTCCAAAGTGCCTTCTGAATCATCAATGAAAGACACAACCGGAGATGATAAAATCCTTCCTTAGTTCCATTGTGGCTTTATTTCTTGGGAGAGGGAGAATGATGAGAATTTCTCATTAAAAGGAAGATTGGTGTATTAGGCACATTGAACATTATGATCCCAGTCTTATACAGCCCCCTCCTACCTGCCTGCCTCATATGACTCCCCGTATGTAATACTGATCAGAAGATAAATGAAGAGTTGAAACCTGGTTCTGTATATTGTATATATCAATCTTGTAATGTATTTTCAGCTCTTCTGGAAGAGATGCCGAAATTCAGTCTTTGCTGTCACTTTCTGAGAGCAGTACAGATGAAGAGGAAGAATTTCTTGACAAACAACATGTCATCACACTACCATGGTCAAAGAGTACTTAATGATTATTTGTTCATTATCTTTTCCATTTTGTACTCAGTAAAGCAAACAACTGAAAAAAGTAACCAAGTTATTACCTGTTTAGGTACAAGAGAATTTGATTATTAATATCTCTGATGCTTCAAGTCTTGACAACTAATAAAGTTCAGTAAAATTATAAGTTTAAGTGCCTTTTCTTCCATTTGATATATTGTATGTCAAACCCTAATCAATATTGCAAATCATAATAAAATTTGGTGAATTTCCAGAAATAACAGATATAACTGTGTCTGTAAAACCTATCATAGAATCAAACATGATTATATTTAAAGTCATATTTCATTGTTCAATTATATTTTAAATAATTATGTCATCAACAAAAGTGTACATTTGATAGCCTACTAATCAGTATCATCAAGTGATTCTGTAATTATCCTATTTTTTTGTTAGGACTTTTGATATTTATAGAAATTCTGGTAGCTTCAAAAATAGATGCCAAAAGAATAAAAAAAGATCCAAAATAAAGTGTCTATAATATTTGACATACTCTGTTCTAGTAAAACACAAGACAGACTCCCAAAGTTTTTATTTTCAGAAGGTCAATATAGTGGTTAATTTTACATGTCAACCTGGCTATCTGTGGTACCCAGATATTTGGCCAAACGTTAGAGTTGACCATTGACAACACAGGGGCTAGGAATGCCAACCCCCTGCACAGTCAAAAATCTCTGTATTACTTTTGACTTCCCCAAAACTTAACTAATAATAGCCTACTGTTGACTGGAAGCCTTACTGATAACATAAATAGTCAGTTAATGTATTTTGTATGTTTTATATGTTACACACTGTATTCTTACAATAAACTAGAGAAAAGAACATGTTAATAAGAAAATCATGAGGAAGGAGCAATTTATTTACTATTTATTAAGTGAAAGTGGATCATCATAAAGATCTTCATCTTGTCACCTTCACATTGAGTAGGCTGAGGAAGAGGAGAAAGAGGAGGTGTTGATCTTGGGGTCTAAGAGGTGTTGGAAGTGGAAGAAAATTCCCATATAAGTGGACCCATGCAGTTCAAACCCATGTTGTTCAAGGACCAACTGTATTCCAGATGTTTTTGTGAAGGCATTATTTAAATGAGATTAACACTTAAATCAGTAGACATTGAATAAAGCAGATTATTCTCCATAATGTGGGTGAGCGTCGTCCAATTAGCTTGAAGGCCATAAGGAAAAAAAAAACAAAACAAAACAAAGAAAATCATGAGGTCCTTCAAGGTAGAGGGAATTCTATCTTCAGATTTCCTTCAGTCTTGAGCTGTAGCAGCATTTCTTCCCTGGGTCTCCAGCCTGCAGGCTAGCCCTGAAAATTTTGGACTTGCTAGCCCCACGATTGCATGAGCTGATTCCTTAAACTTCCTCCCTCCCTCCCTCTCTCTCCCTCTCTCTCTCTCTCTCTCTCTCTCTCTCTCTGTCTCTCTATCTCTCTCTCTCTCTCTCACACACACTTTATTAATTTTATATTAGTTCTGTTTCTCTGGAGAACCCTATACAGTCAGATTGTTGTGATAGTCAAAGGAAATAATACACGTGGGAGTGTTTTGCTGGTGTAGGGTAGTGGCAGATCCTATGGTTGGTGGCTGTTCAAGGTTATATGTAATCTCAAAATTCAAGGGCTTAAGAAAGGGGAGATGACATGGAGGGATAGTTTTGTGGTTATCAATTTGTGACATTTTAGGACAGTTTCGCCTTATAGAGTCTGTTGACATCAGAAAAATGTCCCTGAAGTTTGGCTATGCTTTCGCCACAACATAGCTATGCCTCAAGGCTCAAACTCTTTTGTCTTTCTGTAATTCTATATTACTGACTTCTGACACAAGACTAATAGTTGTTTAGTGTGAATTTATCTTTGATACTTTTTCCTTGGCATTATGAATTGTACTGGAATTCACACACATCATCTACTGACAGGACAGAAAATGATGACGAAGAGACCTATAGCCATATCTATGTCTTTTAATTTAAAAACACCCTCTATTGATATGATTAAAATAAATGGGCAATAAACAATCAAGAAAGCCAATAATATAATCAAAATAAAATATTGCAAAAGAAATCAATATCTTTTAAAAGAGTATGACTCTTCAGTAATTTTTACTGTCTTCTTAACACTTTCTGTATCACAATCCCATAGAAAGACTACAGTGAGTCACTCTTGAATCTTCATCATTTGTTTCAAAAGACCTCTTGGCATCTTGTCCTGAGGCTTCTGGCTTTCTGAATTCTAGTATCTATAGTTAAAATGGGGATTGCCTGTTCATCTGTTAACATAGGAAAAAAAAATATTATGTGAGCATACCTGCTCAGATTTAAAGTTTCTTGATTTTCCCTACCCTCCTTTGCTCTGAGACATCTTCCTTTTCTCTTCTGATGAAGAAAAAAATTGTTCCTCTGGGTGCAATTTACAAAACTTGGCCGGGCGCGGTGGCTCACACCTGTAATCCTAGCACTCTGGGAGGCCGAGACAGGCAGATCGTTTGAGTTCAGGAGTTTGAGACCAGCCTGAGCAAGGGTGAGATCCTGTCTCTACCAAAAATAGAAAGAAATTAATTGGCCAACTAAAATATACAGAAAAAATTAGCCGGGCATGGTGGAACATGCCTGTAGTCCCAGCTACCTGGGAGGCAGAGGCAGGAGGATCGCTTGAGCCCAGGGGTTTGAGGTTGCTGTGAGCTAGGCTGATGCCATGGCACTTTAGCCGGGGCAACAGAGTGAGACTCTGTCTCAAAAAAATAAATAAATAAAATAAAATAAAATACAAAACTCCAGTGCTTCTCTCAGACAAAGGGGAAGGAGGGGATGTCCTGATCTTGCTAAGGAAGAATTGGACCACTACTGTTTCTTCTTGTATTCATTCATAGCATGAACCTTTTATGAACTGGCTCAGAAGAAAATTTTATAAAATGTCATTACTTTTTGCAATATAAGAATTTTGAAATGACTATTAAGCTGATAATTAATTGTCATCAGTGCATCTCTGGCCGAAATTTGAGATAAGGAGTATGCCACTGACTTCGTCATTTGACTTCCAATGTGACATTGAAATGAAACATGAGGGTACTCTGTGGCAGAACAGAGCAGACCCCTTCTGCTTTATTTGCTTCCCATAACCAAACATTTAGAACAGTTCCTTAGTTCCATTGCCATTAGTCTAATGAAGAAATAGAACCTAAATAAAGTTAGAGCCTTTGCCTGAAGCAGCTTCAATGTGTTCTTGCATTTTGAAGCTCAAGCTTAAAGTTGCTGTTAAAGGACTGCACCAAGTTCTGACTGTGGAACTGAGAGAGTTACAGATCTTCCAGAAGAATCTCAACTTTATTTCTAATTCTAGAGTGAGTACAGTCTGCCTTTAGCAATGTATTGAATAAATGATCACGTGATTTTACATGTGTGTTGGGATTTGATAGTTTATACCCAGACTTGCATAGTGCTGTGATAGCCGTAAGAAATTCTATAATTTTACAGCTCTGGACATACACATGATGGAAACTAATTGACATGAAATTATATTTGATAGTTTTAATACGTTGTTTGATATTCATTGAAGTCATTCACATCTAGTGCACTCTGAGTGTGTCACACAATGCAGGCCAGTCGTGTCTGCTAACCCTAAGATCACTTAATGTTGTACCTTATACGTGAGGCACATAGAAAATATTTCTTGAACAAGTTAATGTTACAAAATGGCTTCACCTCTGTAATAGGGCACTCAGATATTTTAAGTAAAGCCTTGATTCTGAAAAGCAGTTCTCTCTGTCCCTTTGATTCAATTTTTGGAAAGACCTTGAGCAACATTCATCTCATCCTGGTTTTGGCATATTCTATTTCTCATCTCTTAGATCTCAAAATGTATCTTCTCAATGAGGCTTTTTCTAATCTCTTTCCAAATTAATTCCCCTTGCCTTGTCCTTTTTTTTAATTCTTTATCATTGTATCCTGATTTTTCCTTTAAAATAATTACAATGATTAATATATGTATGTGTTTTTGAAGGTATGTCTCTCAACTAGACCATAAATTTCAACGGAGCATGGATCATGATTTTTTTGTTCACCACTATGCTCTTAGCCTCTAGCAGATGCCTCGCTCAGACTGGGAGACCATTAGATGAGTGAATGAATGAATGCATGTGCAGAATCCCACTGATAAGCCATCTCAGTCCCTAACTTTCCCAAGCAGAGACAACGCGATATATGTAGTAAGGAGAAACACAAGGTCTGTCTTCAGATTATCATGTTATACTATTTATTAGTTGGCAGATCACTTATTTAATGTATTTCTTCATCATAAAATGGAGAACTAGATGTTGACTTTACGTAGTTAAAAGGAATGTTGTGTGAGAATCAAATGAAGCAATGGTTCAAAAACACTTTTGGAATTGCACAGTGCTCCGCTATGCTCATCATCATCACTTTTCATGAGTTTATGCCAAAACTTTGAACAAATTAATGTTAGATCAATAAGTGAATTTAGGGCCAAATTGATATAAATGATCCACAAAAATCATTCAATATCAGGAGCGGAGAATGCTTTCAGTGAGTTGGACAATTAGATTATATCTAAAACTGGTGTTTATGTTAAAAGCTAGATATCTAAATTCATTTCATAAAAACTTTCTGAAACATTGTTCTGTATGTTTATAGCTTTCTTTTATCATGTGTAAATTCAAAGTTTTTAAATATTAAAATTGTACCAGCATTTTATAAACACCCTGTGCATAATACTTCCAGAGAGGAAAAAATTTAAAAACATCCTATTTATACCTCCTCAAATCTGTTTTGTAGGATATTCTGTTTCATCATAATTTTCATCCCTGGTTATTTATTACTAGCTAAATTTGCATGAAAACAATGTTTATTGCCTTAGAGTTCATCTGTGCCTGTAGTTTATCCCTCACCTAAAGTCGTAATTCTTTGTTAGTGATGCCCTGATTGTTTGCTGGGTAAATGATTATGATGTTGCAAACAGGATTATGACTTTAGCTGGGGAATAACCAGCAGGCATAGATGAACTCTAAGGAAATAAAGATCCTCTTCTTTTAATGCAAATGTCTTCTATAGTTAAGGAAAAGGAGAGAATTTTCTTAATGTTTTCTATAAGGTGACAGTTATGTTTAAAACGAAAAGAATTAATTGACTGATGGGGTTTCTTTTTCAAATACATATAATACACAATAACAGTTATGGAAACATAGTTCTGAAAAGACTCTCTATATATACTTCTACCAGAAGGAAACAACATGTGTATAGCTTTCTAGCCAGAAAAAATAAATATATGTATTTATTTATACACATACATTATTCTAGATATAGATGCTTTTAAAGATCTCTAAGGGGAGAAATGTACTTCATCCATATTTTACAATTAATTAAACCTTATATACTCAACATAAGTATGAAAGAAATGTTTTAGTGTAAAATATTGGTACAATTTCACATTTTTTATGTAAATGTCATATTTTTATAGGATAATATTTTGTTGTGCATTCTAATGATGAATGTTCTTAAACAGCTTCTGTACTTAAAAAACAAGAGTTGAAAGTGCAGGCAGGAGATGAGCAGATGTACATTTTATTTTTCAAAAATATTTATCACATTTACTTTCTCTTCTGACCTTCTGTGCCATAGCCCTAGAAGAATGTCTGGTAGGTTAGGCCCTATTGGATCAGTTAGGATTTGTTTTAATTTTATATTACAAGAAAAACCAAGTAACAGTAAAATAAAATAGAAGTTTATTTCTCTTGTACGGGAATCAAGTCAAGGGCTACCAAAACCACTACATCTTACTATGCTGTTTCCATCTTCAAGGTCACCTCATCATCCGAGATAGTTGTAAATCTCTAGCCATCAGGATCTGGGTTCCAGGCATCAAGAAGGGGAAGTGGGTGGAGCAAAATACCCTCACAGCTGAAGTAGCTGTCTTTAAACCAGTCTTCCTGGAAGTCTCACACAACACTTCTTGCATCTTATTGGCCAGAATTTAGCCATGTCTAAATGCAAGGAAATTTGGAAATATGGTTGATTAAGTGGGCACATTGTTGTTTAGAATAAAATTGGGGTTGTGATACTAGGGATACTGAAGGCAACTGGGACCTTTGCCACAGCCTCTAATGTAATCCTCATTACTGATCTATAACTGCTTGTTTTCAGAATAGATGGATTTTGCAGTTAATATGGTTTGAAATATATGGTAGAAACCAACCTTTTGAGAGTTAAATAAATCACATTTAAGAGACACAGCTGTCCTTAAATTATTCAATTTCTTATATAATCTATACCTCTTTTTTAGTCTTTTTTATGCCTTTCCAAATGTGTCCTTTAGTTATATAAACAGAGACCTCATCATAATCCAGCTTCAAATTTTCACCTTAGGACTTCTTGAAACATATTCCATAACTCTTTAAAGTTCAGTCTCTGGGCTAATGCCCAAATCCAGTCTGCTTTGGTAAAGGCTTTCAATGCTTTGTGTAAAAAAGGCTGTGATATGACATATTTGTTCCAAGTGAATGCTCCAATATTAGAATATTTTGAAATCTATGATGTTGGAAATTTTCACAAGAATACACAGAGCACAAACATAAAATAATATCTGCTTGTAGAAATGTTGAATATTAGTACAGTAGAGCCAGGAATTACAGATGGTCCCAGAGATAAAGCCTCACTGTTGTGTTCCCATAAGGCAGTGTTTAAATCTTTTATACCCCATGCATAAAATGACAGATTAATTGTTTTCTAACTGAGTTCTGGGGATACTTAGGTTTTTTTTGATTTGGGGAAGTAGAAAGGGGGACTGAATTGCTCAACAAAAGCATGAATACTTGTATATATTTTATATAAAGGGCATCCTTGTAAGATTAAATGGAGAAAGAATTCTACCATAAAAGTTTGAGATATGCGGTCTAAACCCTAGATCTTTGAGCCCCATTCTCAGGCTGATATTCTGGAATTAATGTCACAGAATTGTTAATATTTGTGACTGGATATACATCATTTTGCTATAAAACTTGACTCCAGAGAACCACATAGAGAAAATAATTTCATCTTCTCAATTCAATGAAACCCATCATAGAATTACCCTGTCTGTATTTACATAGCTGTCTACATTTGCTAACTGACTTCCAGGTAGATATTTTTTTTCCTTCTAGTACAGAAACCCATTTGAGATACTAAAAGTAAAAGGGGATTATTGTAGTGAGATTGGATGGAAATCCCAGAACGGGAACTACAGAAGGGATGGCCTCAAGGGGAATTAAGAGTTTCTGGGACATGGGCAGCTCTCCCTCAGGATGGCCCTGAATGCTCAAGCTGCTTTCCTTGGCTCCCTGGCTCTGTTATCCTCTCCTGATTGGCATCATTTGCTCACTCCCACTTTCTGCTCATGTCCAAGGATTTAATTTATTTGGGTTCATTCAGGTCTCTACCTCATAGCCTCTCTGTCAGCTCTACTCAGACAGCTGTTTTAGTCTTTTGAATTGGGTTTTCAATTCTAAATAAAAGGGAGACATTATATTGGTTTACCTGTTGTTTTCAAGCCAGGCAACTTGGTAGCCTAAGGAGGGCCCAGAGTTGGATCAGATCCAAACAATTGGTGTCAGGTCACTGTGAAGGAAGGGGTAAAGAGAAGAAAGGACAATTTATGGTATAAAACATGGCCTCTGCATCTCAGCAGGCCCAGAACTATGGTTTAAGTGCAGTGCATCTGATAAGCCAGAGGCTTCTCTGAAAGACTCTCAGGGAAGGGACTGAATATCAAAAGAAGGAGGTTTACATGGCAGAGTGCCAAGGGTCAGGTGGGTGTGAGGAGGAGGACAATGAGGGGAACGGGCATTAAAGGCTGGTGGTAATTAAGGCCACTCTGACTGTGTGGTAACTGTGCAGGTAGTAGCTCTATTCTCAAGCCAGCATCAACCTAAGAGGGTAGTGTTCCTACCAGACCTCTTCAAGGCCATCCTCTCACACGTCATTCGGATGTAAGTCTCACTATATTCTGAAAAAGCCATTGGTGGGTATGAGTAACCTGGAGCTTTATTTTGATATTGTTCTTTAAGTCCTGATCATAGACATTTCTAAGCCAGGACTGATCTATTTGACAAGCTCTGAAGAGAAATTTCACACCAAACTCCCCTCTGAGCAAAGTATTCTATGGTGGTCCCAGCAACTTCCAAAAGTGACATTACAATTGCGGCAGGTGCTTTCCCCCAGCTTGTCTAACATCCAGGGCCAGATGATTCTGATGGGAGCTCAAGCCTGTCTCATACAAATCCCCTTTTATTGGTTCTTGAAATGGCCCCATTTTCTTTTTTATGAAGGAGAAACTAAACCCTAACCAGATGCTTGTGATTAAAATATGAGATAATGATAATAGACCTTTTACCAAGGTTGTGTATCTTCCTGCTATCAGATAAATGCCAAGGTGAAAATGAACCATTTATCTGCAAATAAACATTGCAGTGGGGGTAAATGGTTTATTTTCCAAGTTTGAAACAATTATTCTTTGATAGCATCACTCTTCTCTCAAGATTTTAGGTTTATTATAACATCATTAAAAACACATTTAGTTCATATTAGTGAAAGACAATTCATTGTACTGTTATGTAAAAGACAGTTTTGACACAAAGCTAGAGGAAAAAAAGCAGTCTCAATTTTTTATATTTCTAAAGAGTATTTCCTATCTTTTCATGAATTAAAGCATCTGATTCACTGAGACTTCTTTGAATAAACGAAATTTTAATTTATTTTCCTATAAACAAGAATGATAAACCGCAATCATATCTAAATGTCCCATGTTTCATTGTATATTATTTTCTATTCTGGAATGTAGAAAAAAAATGCTTCAGTTTTTTATTAGATTTATAAAAACTATTTTACTCCATTCTATACCAGCCCTCATAAATGCTACCTCAGAAGAAAAAAAGTGTTTTTCCATCTTCTTTATAGAATCCCAACTGTACAAAGTTTAAATTTAGGTTAAACATCTAATCTCTTGGAATGAACACCTGTGGAATACCCACCACAGGTTTGTTCATAAAGAAGGGAGAATTTCTATCTCCTGCCCAATCCAAAAAGTTCCTCTTGTGGGACAGCATACTGTCATATCTTCTATTGCAAAATAGATTTCTTTGAAACATAACCTCTTCAGCTGTTCCCCTCATAATTATTTTTGCTCATTTCGTTAGTAAAATTCCTCAAAAAAGACGTCTATACACAATTTCACTTTCTTACTCCCACGTTCTCTTTGGCCCATTCAAATTAGGCTCTTATTCTCACTATTTGACTGTACTGTTCTTGTCAACAACGACCTTCATATTTCCCAGAGGTCACCGTGGTCAGGCTCTCAGCATCATTTAATGTGATTAACCCTTCTGTTGTCTTTGAAATTGTGCTGCTCATATCCTTAAGGACACCACCCTCTCATGATTTCCTTGTTTCCTCACTGACTGCCCCTTTACAGTGTTTGAAATTTCTTCTCCTTTTCCAGCCTCTAAATGTTGCTATGCTCAGGGCAGAGTCTTTGCCTTTTTATATATCTACAATCTCAGGTGATCCTATCCAGCCCCAAAGGTATAATTTTACCTTAACCATCACCACTTAACTCCCGCTTAGTGTACTAATATGGCCAAAACAGAACTGTGGATTTTTATTCGCAAAATGACTTTTCCTTTGGTTTTTCTCATTTTATAAATGACAACACTATTCACCTGATTGTTCAGGCTAAAGACTCTAGGAGTCACCTTTGAATCCTCTTCTTCCTTACAGGTCTATATACTTTTGGCAGAGAATCCTGTTAACTGTATCTTAAAATACACCCTGAACATTGCCTCTTCTGTCTTCACCCCTCCCACCTAACCCAATTCATTCCTCTCACACCTGACTCAACATCTCTGCTTCATAAGAAATGTCAGAATTGTCTTTTAAAAATGAAGATCAGTCATATCTTTCCCTAGTGCAGAACTAAGGCCATATTTTCCCAACGGCCACAAAAGTTTTCTTTGATCAGGTCCTTACCTAACTCTAGGGCCTTATCCCCTGCTTCTCTTCCTTGAGCTCATTCTGCTCTGAACACAATGGACTGCTTGCTATTTGAACTCAAGATGATTATAGCTTTAGGGCTTTGTACTTACTCTTCCTTCTCTGACACTCTCCCACTAGATCCTTGCATGGCTCCCATTCACATTGTTCAAGTCCCATCCTAAATATTTCTCAAAGAACTCTTCACTGGCCACTATATGTAAAAGAGCCATGTACCTCTTCACTCTCTCCACTTGCACATTAATTTTTTTTTACAATATTACTGCAGAAAGTATTTTTTTTTTTTTTTGAAACAGAATCTCACTCTGTGGCCCGGGCTAGAGTGCCGTGACGTCAGCCAAACTCACAGCAACCTCAAACTCCTGGGCTTAAGCGATTCTCCTGCCACAGCCTCCCGAGTAGCTGGGACTACAGGCATGCTTCACCATGCCTGGCTAATTTTTTGTATATATTTTTAGTTGGCCAATTAATTTCTTTCTATTTTTAGTAGAGACGGCATCTCGCTCTTGCTCAGGCTGGTTTCAAACTCCTGACCTTGAGCAATCCTCCTGCCTGGGCCTCCCAGAGTGCTAGGATTACTGGCATGAGCCACCGCACCTGGCCCACTGCACAAAATATTTATTCATCTTTTTACTGGTGTCTTCCATTACTAGAATATAAGCTGCCTGATACCATGGCTGTCTTGTTCATAACTACATTACGAGTGAGTGTCTGGCACAGGGAAGTTTTTTAGCAAATATTGATTGTATGAAGAAGTGTTTTTCTCTTTGCAAAGATTTATAGATAGGGCAGTTGCTAGGACAGGCTATCTATAGTAACTTCATAACATAGATTGAATACCTATAATGTGTTATAAGCATTTTTTATGTGCCTTACAACAAACCCATATGGTAGATACTATTATTAATCCCCGTTTTACATATGAGAAAACTGAGGCACCGGATGGTTAAATAATGTGTTCAGTGTTACTGAGCCAGTAAGTAGGGAGGATGGATTACAAATATAGGTATTTCAATTCCAGAGTCTACATTTGCCAACATATGCAAAATTTCATTTTCATTTCAATGAACTTTTAAATAATAGCTTACTATTGATTTATAGAACAGATATTAATTTTAGATTCTAAGACTGAACTTAGGGTTTTCTAGTAAAATATCTGAATATAGCCTATGACAGGTGAGTCATCTTTTAATTATTTAAAATGTGTTTCTTTGAAAAAAGGATTTTTAAATATCCTACATTGCCATGAATCTAGCAGATATTCAATAAATCTTGGTTAAATAAAATATCAAAAGCAAAATTTAGATATGTGATAATTTTTATACCCTTATTATTACAGTGGTCATTTTTCTTCCAAAGGTAGAAGATGTAATTTTGTTGATGGATGGGAGGGCTGATGAGAAAACTAAAGCCAGCCTGTGGCCTTTCTATCCTTGGCTGCAGGCTCAGATAACACTTGGATCGTCAGATTTCCTAAGTATGCCTACCCACAAAATAATTCTATGAGGCACTTCATTTATATCAATAGTCAGTGTTATCCACCTAATAAATATTTTTGACAATTCATTATGTGTTAGGCCCTGAAGTAGGCTTTAGGGCATAAATGAATAAAATATGAATTCTGCCTCAAGGAATTTATGATATGATAGGGACAATAGACACATAAATAATTGCACTAACGAATGTAGATGGACCTAATCTCTTTGAGATTTGTGTTAAAGAAGGCATCACAGAAGAAGTGATGTTGAATTTGGGTCTTAAGGATGAGTTAAATTCTGTCATCTCAACTGTGATAGTTGGGTGGGGAATGAAAAGCATTCCTAACAAAACTTGTGTGGCAGAAATATCCCAAATGTAAAGGGCAACAATTTTCTTTTAAGGTTTCTCATTAATAAGGTCATTATGATCATTTAGTTCTGTATTCATGCAATTATAGCCTGAAGATGGAAGATTCCAAATTCATGCATGATTCCATGTGCTGAGTTTATTTTGAGATTTGACATCAGGGATCTGTATGTCCTCTTAATTTCTAGGGATTTGACGTTCTGTCTTACAGGAGCAGGAAACAACAGGCTCTGATTTTCAAGTTATACATTAAGCAGTGATGACGGGGTGGAAAAGAGCAAGGGAGACCTCCGCTGATACAGGGGGGCAAGCTGAAGCCAGCTTTCATGGCAGGGATGTGTCATTCAGCATAGCAGTAATAAGCTTCTTTGCCTTCTCAAATTCCTGGTAAAACAATCACCACCAGGAACCTCTAGCAAAATGAATGATGGGGGCATGGGCTGTCTTTATTTTTGATTTTGTGGAAAACACAAAGCATTATCTAAACTGTTTCTGAGACATTCATTTACCGCCTTGTCTTACACAACTTTGAATTCAACACAGAGAAAAATATTTCATGTCAATGCTCTTCAAATGGTGCTCCATGGAGAAGCTCCAAGAAGACGCTTAAGAGTGCAGGGCATCAGGGAGCAGGGTTCCCAAGCGACTCAAGTTTCATTCACAGACAGTCTAATTCCATCTCTTCCATATCACTTTTTTGTGTAAGATTTTTCTCTACCAAAGACTTCCCATATAAAATGTTTCAATAACACTGTTCTAATTCTAAGTCCACTATAATGAGAAATGAGTTCTTCTTACGACTGCCATTGTAATTGGAGTAGTACTGTGCTCACGCTTAGTGCAGCGTAATGCACAGATACTTACGATGAACTGCAGAGCACTTTGCGTCGGAAAACTCAGCCTGACTCAGAAGCCGCATCACTGTTCTGATGATGCACTTTTATTTTATCAGTTTAAGAAGCACTTTAACTCTTCAGCCTCTGCTGAAAAGAAGTTTAAGAGGAAGCACCATAATGTATGAAGTGATTCTACAACCTATTTTCATCTACTCATAGATATAAGAAGTTGAATAAATATGAGATTTTTAAAGTCTATTGATTTAAAAAATACTCAGTATCAGAAGATTCTTTCTAGTTTTAGAGTGTGCGTTTGAAGATTTTTTTTGGTAAAACTATAGAGACCAAGAGGGCCTAAAATCCAGACCTAAGATATATTCCCTTCAGTGGGACAGGCACTGGAGCTCAGGGAAGGAGCCTTCATCCAGCTGTAGGCAAGAAAAGTTGTCTATCCTTACAGATGACATGCTGAAAATGATGGTGAGGAACAGTAGCTGAGCCCTTGCCATATGCCTAATATTCAGGACAGTAAATAGAGTAAGATCAAGGCAGGGCCACAGAAAGATAAGATTGGGTGTTGAAAAGGTCATCAAATCAGGGCTGAGGAACAATGGGATACATGGAGATGTAGTCAGAGAGTTAGGCTGAAGTCCTTTTCTGTGCTCAAGGTCTTTGGGATATGGAGGAGGGGCTCTTGAAGAACTTCCAGGAAGTTTGCAAATCCTGTGAAATTGTGAGCTTGCATAATTTTGTACTGTAGAATGAGACCATGGATTTATTCTAAGTTTTTAAAAAGTCCATATATAAAAAATATTCAGAATTCCTGTGTGACCAAAGGTTGAATTAGACTAAAGCCAAGATGGACTTGATGCTGAGATATCTGAACAGTAAATTGCTACCCAATGAAGGACAGGAGGAACCCAGAGTGTATGTGCAGGAGTCAGCCTACCAGTAGGTTAGCCTGCCAGCCCCTGCTTTGAGGAGAGGTAGAGGAAATCAGGCAAAACATAACCCTCTGTCTTTCCTAAAGACTTTAGCTAGAGCTAGGGAAATTATCAAAAAGTACCATTCCTAACCTCATCAGTGGGGATCTGCATGCTTCCTTTCCACTAAACATCCTCTATGGTAGTATATGACTCGGATTCATTCCTATATAGATCAAATGCTTATTTAGCACCTACAATATATTATACCCTGTGTAGGCATATACCAAGTTCTAGTTCTCACAAAACATACATTCTAGTAATATAGTCTGACTACGAAAAAGGCAATAAGTAATTATAGACTGTAGTTAGAAATATAAAAGAAATAAGCAGGATTCTGAGACTGCATTAGTTAGGACAGACTGGATTGAGCTGCAATAGCAAACATCCCCCTAAACTTAATGGATTAATACAACTCATGCCATATGTCCATTGCCGGTTGATTGGGGCTTTGTTCCACATCAGCATCACATGAAGATGTAGGCTGGTGAAGTTTCCCGCATGTGTAACATTATTAGTTACTATGGTACAGGGAAAAAGAATGAGGCCACTCACACTGTCTTTGAATGTCTGACAAGAAGGGACATGTCACTTCCATTCATATTTGTTTAAAGAAAGATGAAAATGGTTAGGGGGCTACTTTAGATTAGGTAGTTAAGAAAACCTTTTATAAAGAGGTGACATTTCAGTTGAGATCTTAAACACACAAAAAAGTTAACTATGTGACTAAGAAAATGAGAGGAGGAGGAGAAGCAGATTCTAGTCAGAGAGAACAACATACACCACCAAAAGAGAGCCTGGAATTTTCTACGAATGTGAAAAGGTTGATGTCACCTGAAAGCTGTAAGTAAGGAGGAGAGTGGTTAAAAATGAGGCCAAAAAGGTAGCCTATTGTTTGCATTTTAAGTGAAATAGGAGGCTCTTAAATGTTTTAAGTAATGAAGTGACAGTGTTGAATTTAGAGTTTAAAAGCTCACTCTTGTGGAGAAGATTATTATAGGGCAAGACTGTAAGGGGGAAGAGTGGTTTAGAGTCTGTAGGTCTATACTAGTCCAGCAAAAAGGTAGTGGTGGATTGGCTGAGTCAGGACTAAAGTATATTTGGGCTACTTTGTTTATTTAAGACTTTATGAAATTTGCTTAAATACAAGAGTGGTTGTAGTAATTTTTCTAGATAACCATTTCTGGACCCCAGCAGGCCAGGATCCTTAGTTCTCACACACAGCTATCTTTAGTTATACTTTTTAGGACACTGAGTAGCCTCTAGTCCAGTTGAACCTGGAATTAACTTGTGCTTTTGTGAGTTAATTGCCAATAAACAAAGAAGTATGAAGAGTGAGGGAGGTTCATTCATGGAATCTAGGGAGGATAGACTAAGATGGTCCCATAGCCTCTGTTCTTTCCTTTACTTTAAATGGCATCATGGCCCTCATTCGTTTATTCTTTCTCTCACTCATTCCTTTGCCCATTATGTTCTGAATGCCTAGGATGTCTCAGGTACTATGCCGGACACAGATATTCAAAGATTAAAAAAGTATGTTTCTTTCCTCCAGAATCTTATAATTTAGAGTGTGTAAGAGAAAAAGTAATAAGGAAATAGATAATGATAAGTATTTCAAGGTTAGATTTATTGTTACTAACAGATTTTCTAATAATTTGACAGGAGATTATGGTATAAATGATACATCTGCCATAATTGTCTTCACCAGTAAGGTGTAACAATGTTCCATGACAGGTTTCCTTGGGTTATATGGGTCTCAGAAGTTGAACTTTCTCACAATTCTATAAATTAACTACTTTTTGCTTAATAATCAGGAGAGGGACATCATGTCATCAGTTGATTATTTCTAAGAATCTAAAAAAAATGCTATGATGGCATTTTATAATCCCATAAAGTCACAAAGAAACACAATTATACACACACACACACA
>CAUYRT010067449.1:0-67735 GCA_963574885.1 Lepilemur ruficaudatus | reverse complement strand
CTTAGATAGCCTCGGATTTCGGAGGGGACGTTGTGTTACGTGTCTGGATTTTTTTTGCCTTTAATTAGCTTGCCTTGCCTCCGAGCCCCTGCCCTCCCCTCCCCTCCCCTCCCCTCCCCTCCCCTTCCCTTCCTTTTCCTTCTTTCTTTCTTTTCTTTCTTTCGCAAACATTGGTTGCTAACGCTGAGTTGACAGTTGAGTGGCTCGTTAAGGGCACTTCACAGTCCTGAAGCGAACTGAAGCGTCTGGGGGCTGCAAAGCCTGGGGGGGGTCTCTGCGAGATGCAGAGGGGCGGGGCCAGCGTGGGTGACCCGGGGCTGCGAGGCCGACAGTCGGGGCTTCCCCCTTGCTGATGGAAGGGATTGAGTCCCAGCATTTCTCCAGGGTCTAATGATTTCACGAGTCGGCTGTGTGGGATAACGTTGCTGTTTTGGAAGGGCCGTAATGAGAATGCGCAGTAGGAGGAAAGCCAGCCAGCTTTTTAATGAAAAGTCCTGTGAGTCAGGAGTGAGAGAAGAACCTCTCTGCCTTCCCGCCAACCGTGTCTGTGCAACAAGACTCAGCCGGCAAGAGCAGGCTCTGGGGCCATCGAGACAGACATCAAATCAGAGGGATTTTCCAGTATTCCAGGACTTTAGTGCAGGCTGAGTAAAAATCTCTCTAAGAGCAGGGGGATGGATGCCCTTCAGGGCCTTACCATTAGCCCTGGGTATTCTGGGTGTCTGGGAAGGGTTGGGGGGACCCAGAGCTGACCCTTCATCCCCCTTAGGGGCTGCCCTCTCCCACATGCCAGATTCCAGCAGAAGAAACACTCGTTGCTGAGCTGTAATTGTGCTCGTGTGGCTACTCTGGGACAATCAGCACAGCAGAGCTCTGTGGGTAAGAACACTCTCACTGGGACTTGTGAGGGTCACAGCCAAGAGATCAAATAGCCCCCCTGCTCTCTGTGCAGTAGGCCTGGACTGCATCAGGAGGACACGCCCAGCCAGCCGAGAAGTAACTTCGGTGCAGACAGCAGGGCAATGAGGCAAGCCATAAAAAGGCCTAATCTCTTAAGGCAATGTGAATTGTTGGCAAGAACATAAGGGGAAAGCAACATTAGCCAACGATCATTTTCTTCTTGTTATAGGTGCCTGCTGACTGCTGGGAAAAACCAAAGTGGGAAAATATCCTGCTAACACTGGTGGGCAACAGGATGCAATTTACAGGACGGCTTCCCCTCAATTTTAACAGCTAAGCAGTCTCATTGTAATTATTAGTGGCTACCTTTGAGCTCTTCTTCTGCAAAAGGTATTTTACACTTAATAGCTTTCCTAATCCTCATGATCCTAAAAAAATTAGCAGTATTATCACCCTGTGTCAGTCAGGCCAAGTGCAAGGAACGAGAAGTCATTTTAGACATTTTGAGCAAAAGGGGATTTTCATATGTGGAATCAAGGGCTTAAAAGATTGTGGTAAGGCTAGAGGAGCTCATGCAAGGGGGTGACAATGAGCTGTTAAATGTGAGGACAGATCACATAGCTGAGACATCAGGGGACTGCTATAGCTGCCACCATAGCTATTGTCACAACCACTTCTCTCACCTTTGCAGCTGGTGACCATCTTCCTTGGCTGCCTCTAAACTCACCACAGACATGCTTACCAGCAACCTCAGTGGGAGAAAGAAGACCTCCCTCAGCTCTGCCTTCCAGACTTTGCACAAAAGCCGTCAGCTAGTGGCGTTTACTTCTAGCCAGAACCCTAGCTGCAAGGGAGTCTGGGAAGCTTTCCAGGCTTCCAAGGAAGGAGGGTGGAATTGAGAGTAAGAGTGCCTTCAATCCTTATTTTTCAGTTTAGTCCAGAGGGGTTAAATCACTTGCTCAAGGCCATATTGTCAGCAGTAGAGCCATTACTTGAGCCCAAGTTTGTAGGACTCTGAAGCCTGGTCTTCTCCACTGCTTTCTGGAGAATTTAAGACCAAAAGCACTGTACATATTCTAAGCATTTCTTTTAATTATAAATGCACTGGGTGGTTATTGCTGGATCTCAGATTAAATTGTCAGGAGATTATATGGAATTTTGCAGAGATAGTGACTACTCTGGCAATGGTGAGAAATGAGCAACCAAGGGCTTACAGAAGCAAGATCCAGGGAGAAGGAGAGCCCAGCCACCGAAGCCGAATGTTCAGCTGCCTATTTCTCCGTAGGATATTTGCCAAGTTGAACTTTGTTGGTTGTAGAGCTGGTCAGAAAGCTGCAGCTGGGAAGCTGAGCAGAACTTTTGACAGTGTCCTACCAGACTGCAGGTGTAGCAATTGGAGTTCAAGACATGCTGATCAGGAGAAGACATGATAAGCAGCTCAGGTTTTCAGTTGGGATCTTAAATATCTACAGCCTAGGAATAAGAGAAGGGTCTTAGCTAAGGTTTCCTAGAAGACAGAGCCTAAAGCAAAGGCTTGCATGTTGACACTTTACTAGGAAATACAATTGCAGGAAGAAGGGGAGTGGGGCAGAGAAGGAAGAATAAATATAAGGGAGTGTCACACTGGGCTATACCAGTCCACGTTCATGGGAAATGATATTGTGCCTCTGAACAGTCCTTCCCAGGGCATGCAGGTTGAGAATTTCCCTGCCAGCGCCTTCCCATCTCTTGTCCCCTAGGGAAAAAGTTCACTCGAGTTAACTCCCCCATATCCAGATTGCACCCCAATCCCGTCAGCAGACATATCCCACACCCTCTACACCACCTGCATGTAGAAGTTGTAGGAGAAGCCAGAGACACTTCCCAGAACACTGATATGTCAGGATAGTGCTGATTTAAACGGCTTTTTCGGAGTCAGTAACCCTTCTGTTGGCCAGGGCTGAACAAGTGACCAATAGCCCTGGAGACAGGTGAGGCTCATGGACTACGAGAAAGAATATAAGACATATTCGATACAATGAGCGGACCAGAAATAGATCAACTCTAGCCAGATCTGGCTTCCAATATTGATTCATTTTAATCCCCGATTGGCCTATGGAGATTTGCGCCCGGAAAGGCAAGACTAAGGTAAAACCCAGTGAGGGACTCCCCTTGGGCACAAAATTTAGGAGGCTACCAAAAAACTCCATAAGCAATATGAACAATTTACACAATATATTTTTTTAAATCATGCAAAACATTCATGATGAAGAAGTATCAGGATGTTTGGAAAATGGTGGTATGACCGGAACTGTAACACTAAAGACCAGAGGAAATGCACAGAGACACGTTAGTTTGTAAAGTGGTTTCTCACGATGTGGCTTAACACTTCGGAAACTGTTGCACATGTGTGATGAGATTCAGCAAATGAATAAATAGAATGGACGAGAGCTGGTGGCAGCCGGGTTTCTCACTGTCAGAGCGACAAGTCGCGGATAAGCAAGGGAGGAAGGCCAGAAAGAAGCAGGTGGTATTAGGTTAGTGTTAAGACATTGGTATGAGCTCACGAGTAGCTTAATGTAGACACAGAAATAATTACAGACATGTGCACACATATAAGTTATTACATATGCACACATATTTCTTAGCTCGTCTACCGAGAGCACCTAGAAGCAATGACGTGCTGGCAGCAAGTAGGACACCCAGTGCTCAGGTCTTGGTTTCTAGTAAAAGAAACCAGTAATCCTTGGAGAAATGGCTGGTTCTGGGGCTGGAGCAGGAAAAATACAAAGCTCATCTTATGGTACCAGCAAATAAGGAAGTGCTCAAAAAACAAAACCATGGGGACGTGACACAGGAGCCACCCCTGAAAGAGCTCTCGAGAGCTAAATCTGAAACAATTTGAGCAACAACAACGAATTACACTATCGGATTATAACCCAAAGTGTAAAACACATATCCATGAATCCATGCTTATATAAATTATTGGATGAATAAATAAATAAATCAAACAATTCCAAACAACTTATGTAGCTACTCCCCTCTCCAGGAGATGGACTTCACTCTCCCCTCCACCTGGAGTGTCAGCTGAGCTTAGTGAGTTGCTTCCAATACTAGAGTATGGGAAGGGGGAAAAATTAGCTTTACAGTGGAAAAACCTGGCCCTCGTGACCTCAGCCAGGTGATCAAAGTTCACATTATCAGTGATAAATCATATTAATAAGTGCATATTAATAAGTTGATAGCGTGTACCCTTAATGTGACATGATGAGATTGGCCCTTCACCTCTGTGATCTTCTTTCCCCCAACCATGAGAAAAAAGTACGGAAAACTAATGGTAATTTCTTCAGGAAAAAGAAAAAACGGTTCACATGAAGCCATAGATATGCAAAGGCGGGGAATAAAGAGCACCAAAAAGTGTAACTATGTGAATAACATAAATCTGCGTAACTGTGCAAAATAGTCCTAGTAATGTCTCATGGAGTTGAAATACATGTAGACTTAGGATTCCTGAGAACAACGCCAAAGTTGGGAGAGTGGTGAATGAAGTTAAAATATTCTAAATATTATTTTAAATATTCTGGAGTTTTGAAGTTATTGGGAAGATGGCAAAAACATTTTTTTGGTAAATGTCAAGGATGCAATTTCTTATACCTAAGGTAACTACTATAAGAATAGTAACATTGATGGAAGAACTGGTATATAAAAATATTTCATCAATCCAAAAGAAGACAAGAAATGAGAAAAAAGGAACATAAAAGAGGTCAATTAGAAATCAAATGATAAGCTGGTAGATAGTAATCCAACTACAGGAGATAAACTTTAAATACGAGGACACAAAGTTTTAAAACAAAGGATTAAAAAAGTACACCCTACAATCCATGAAGGAAGCTGATATAACAATACTCATGTCAGACCAAATAGATTTTAAGAAGCATTATCAAAAATAAAAAGGAAAATTTTATAATGCGAAGAGGATCAATTTGCTAGGAATATGTCACATATATAGATAGGTATATGATTAATAATATAGCTTCAATATATATATAAAGCCAAAATTGACAGAACTCAAAGAGAAATAGACAAGCCCACAGTCATAATGGAAGACTTTAATGTACCATTCTCAATACCTGATAGGATAATTAGACAGAAAATCAGTAGACATTGAAAATACAATGAACAAACTTCACCTAATTGACATACATAAAACACTGCACACGACAATGATGGAATTTATTTATTTTCAAGTGTACTTGAAATTTTTGACAAAATACGCCCATATGCTGAACAAAAAAGATTCTCAACAAAATTCAAATATTCATTCATAGTGGATTGTCTGAGTACGATGGAATTGAGCTAGAAGTAAATAACAAAATCCCCAAGTGCCTAAAAATCAAACATGTACTTTGAAAATAATCTGCGGGTTAAAGAAGAAACTACAGCTGAATGAGGAACCGTGATGAACTGAATAATAATGAAGATGCCACATCCCCAAACGTGTAGGCTACAACTAAATCAGAGGAAAATTTATAATCCTAGATACCTGCATTAGAAAAGGAGAAAAGCTAAAAATCAATCATCTAAGCTTCCGTCTCAATAAGATATAAAAGGACAATGTGTTAAATCCAACGAAAGTTGAAAGAATGAAAGAGAAGAGCAGAAATTAATTAAAGAGAAAATAAACTTTAATAGAGAAAATAAATAAAGCCAGAGGTAGGTTCTTTGGAAAACGGATAACCCCTTAGAAATGTCAACTGAGACAAAAGAAAGAAATCTCAGATTATTAATGCTAGGAATGAGAAGGGAGGTATCACTACAAATGCTGTGTCAAAAGGATAAGAGGATGTTTTGAAAAATTTTACATCAAGCCCAGAAGGAGAGCCCTCACCAGGGACTGAATCGGCTGAAACCTTGATCTTGAATTTCCCAGCTTCCAAAAGCGCGAGAAATAAATTTCTGTTGTTTAAGCCACCCAGTCTATGATATTTTGTTTCGGCAGCCCAAGAAGACTGGGACAAGCCAAGAGCCTGGAAACACCCCCACAAACAAGCAGTCACTTGATTGGTGGCAAAGGTGACGGTATGATACAGTGGAAAAAAATAAATTTTCATTAATTGGTGTTGGCGCAATTAGGAAAAAACATATCTTGATCCTGTGTTCTACGGTATTTTTGTATCCCAGATGAACTTCAAATTTAAATGTGAAAGATCAATTATTTTTATTTTTAAAAATTATTTTTCCTTTTTTTTATTGTGTAATTTACACAAGTAAAGTAGACAAATCTTAAAGATTGATGACATTTTACATAGACTAGCAGGATCCTTCCTGATCCTTTCCAGTTGCCCAAAAGTAATCACTATTCTGACTTTGTCAAAACAGGTAAGTTTTGCCTGTTTTTAAAATTGATATGTAGAGGGTCTCTTGTCTTCTTATCCCAGCAAGACTGTGGGACATTCACTCCAGCCCTTTAAGGTGTTGTGCTTAATTCTGTATCCTCACACGCCACGCAGCTGCAAAGTCTGACAAATGTCCTGAAGCCTTTGGAGACTCAGGGTTTTGAGACACGATCTCTTCCTCTGGCAGGATGTTGTCTCCTGAGCACCAAATTACAGAAAATTTTACTTAGCCTTTTAGAAACACGCTGCCTGACTCCTCAGCCTCGCACACACAGCCTCAGAACTTAGCAAGTGTCTCGTGGGAAATCCAGACATGTTTGGGGCCCTCTAGGTCTGTCACCTGTCACGCGAACCCTGTGCAGCCACCACAAGCCTTGCTGAGTTCGTATCCCCCCAGCAGGGTCTCTGCTTGAGTTAGGTCTGAACTTCTGTCTGACCCCACAATTAGCAAATGCCCTCAGGGAAGAAAACTGCTGGTGATCATCAGATCATCAGTTCACTCTCTCTGCACTTCAAATTCATGTAGCCCTTGCTGCTTCCAGAGCCTTTGGTGTCTTTTTAAAAGTACACAGCTTCTTCTAGTTGTCACACTGAGGGTATTGGGTTGCCACGACCTGCTTATCCTACCCAAAGGTTGCTGACTGGTGGAGGGCAGGCAACGGCTTCTTACGCAGCACACAGAAGGTGTTACTCAAAATGGAAAAAGCTAATAAATTTGACTACATCGAATTTAGGAATTTCTATTTATCAAAAGGCACTATTAACCGGTAAAAGAAATCAAAGAATACCCAAATAAATGAGGAGATATACTGCATTCAGGGATTGAAAGACTCCACATAATAAAGACGTCCATTTCCCCAAAACTGATCTCTAAGTTTAATGCAATTCCTAGCAAAATCTCAGATGGGTTTTTGCAGCTATAGACAAGCTTATTCTAAAATGTATATGGAAAGGCATAGGTTCTGAAATAGCTAAAACCATCTTGACAAAAAAGAAAAAAGCAGGGGACCACTCTCCTGATACTAAGGTTTAATACATAGCTCTGGTAGTCGAGACATCGGCTGATATTGGCAGACTAGACACATGGATCAATTGACTAGAATAGAGAACTCAGAAAGAGCCCTGCACCAACATGCCTGGATTCTTGTTGTTGCTGCTGTCTTTTTTTTTTTTTTTTTTTTGACAAAGGTATAAAAGCAATACAATGGAGGAAGGGTAGCCTTTTCAGCAAGTGGTACTCATGCAAATGGATATATATGGGGGGCGGGGAAGAAAACGAAGAAAAATATTGATCTAAGCCTCACACCTTATACAAAAAATTAACTCAAATGGATTATAGACTTAAATGCAAGATATTAAAATATAAAACTTTTAGAAATAATAGGAGAACATCTTTGGTGTCTAGGGCTAGGCAAAGAATTGTTACTATGACCAAAAGCGTGATTCATAAAATGAAAAATTAATAAATTGGGCCTCATCAAAATTTAAAATATTTGCTCTGTGGAAGTCCAGGTGAACAAGATGAAAAGACAAGCTACATACCGGGAAGAAATATTTGCAATCCACAACTCTGACAAAGAACTAGTATCTAGAAAGCGCCCTCAAAATTCAACATTAAAAACCCAAACAAACCAATTAGAAAATAGGCAAAAGATATGAACAGACATTTAACTGACGAGAGTATAAAGAAGGAAAATAAGCATATGAAAAGGTATTCAGCATCATTAGCCATTCGGGAAATACGAATTAAAACCACAATGAGATACCACTCTGTACCAGTCGGAACGACTAGAATAAAAAATAGAGACGACATCAAATGGTGATGAGGATGCAGAGAAACTGGATCCCTCTTACATTGCTAGTGGGAATGTAAAATGATGTGGCCACTCCGGAAAACAGTTTGGCAGTTTCTTAAAAAACTAAATATGCAACTGCCATATGACCCAGGAATTGCACTCTTGGGCATTTATCTCAGAAAGATGAAAACTATGTTCACATAAAAACCTGTACGTGAACGTCCATAGCAGCTTTGTAGCAGACAAAAACTGGAACCATTCCAGATGTCCTCCAACAGATGACTGGCTAGACAAACCCTAGTACATACATACCTTGAACTACCACTCGGCAATAAAAAGAAACAAAGTATCAGTAGAATGAGTCTCTCCATAATTATGCTAAGTTTAAAAAGCCAGTCCCAAGAAGTTACACTGTGTTTCTATTTATGTAATATGTTTAAATAATAAAATTTCAGAAATAGAAGGTATTAATAGATTAGTGGTTGCCAGGAGTTAAGGATGGAGTGGAGGAAGGCAGGAGGGGTTATATAATAAAAAGGGCGGCGTGAGAGATTCTTGCGGTATTGGAACTGTTAAGTATTTTGACTGTTATGGTTGATATCCGAATCTACACAGGTGATAAAATTGTATATAAGGTAATACACGTACAAAGGAACAAAATCAAACGGGAGAAATCTGAATAACATTGTATTTGTATCAATGTTGCATTGCATTGATCAACTTGTATCGCTAGTGATGCAATAGTCACATTGTATCAATGTCAGTACCCTAGTTGTGCTGTTACACTATAGTTTTAAAAAGTTACCATTGTGGGGAAAACGAGCAAAGTCACCGGGGATCTCTCTCTTCCTACGACTACATTTAAATCTACAAGTATCTCAATAAAAATTTTAAATAAATATAAAAAAAAAAAACAACAGAAGAGACAGAAAATTCAGCAGCAAGCCGCAGAGTGCGAGGAGATGCCTGCAGTACACGCAAAGGACTCGTGTCTAAAATATGCAACTTCTTCAAACCAATGAGCAAATGACAAGCAACCCAACGGAAAATACGGCAATCGTCTTCAACAGGCGCTTCATAAAAGGGAATGTCCCAGGGACCAAGAAACATATGAAAAGGTGCTCATTAGTCATCAAGGAGAGGCAAATTAAAGCCACAATGTGATGGCCCCGCCAGAACGGCTAACGTGAAAAAGGCACACAGCGTCAAATGGTGTGGATCACAGAGAGCAGCTCGTTTAGGCTGCTCCGGTGAAACCACTTTGTAACATTGGCAGAATCTGCCAAAGTTAAATATATCTGTGCTCTCCACGTATTGTCTATTGCCCAATTATGTTCTGTAATGAACAACTACAAAACATTTATTTTGGCTTACAAATGCACGGGCCCATCTGTGCATTTCTTCTGGGCGTACATAGTTAATTCATGGCTTACTCAGCTAAGGGTCAGCCAATCCGTTTTGCGTGCCATAGTTGTACTCTCAGGATTCTGAGCCCTCCACTGACATGACTTTATCCTGCTCCTCATGGGATCTCATTCTTCAGCAGACTAGCCCTGGTTTTGTCCAGGCTAGCTGGGCACGTTTTCGTGGCAGTAACAAAGAAATGGGAGAGAGAGAAAACAGAAGTGGGAAATGCCTCTTGAGGCCTGCACTGAAAACTGGAACACCAAAACTCCTATCACATTCTGTTGGGAAAAGCAAGGCACAAGGCCAGGCCAGATTCCAGGAGTGGGGAATAGACTCTTCCTCTTGATGGAAGGATTTACAAAGGTATGTTGCAAAGGACATTTGAGACAGGGAGAACTGACAAACTGAGATCATTTTTGCAGCCAATGCATTCATTATACCCTGTGACCCCACAATGTGTATGTATGTTCTCAAAAGACATGTGCGAGAATGTTCATAGCAGCACTGTTTATAACAGCCCTGAACTGGAAACTATCCAAATGACCATTAACAGAAAAAATGGATTAAGTAGAACAATAGAATCCAATAGAATATTACTTTGCAATGAAAAAGAGAATGACTATTATTTATTGCCAAGCACTGAAAACAAAAGAGCCAGTTTCACTTTAGAATGTCCTTGATAAAGCAGTAAAAAGTATTAATTTTATGAAATCGGCCCTTCAAGATACATTTTACAATATTCCGTGTGACCGAACGGAAGCAGGGATAAAGCCGTTCTGCTGCGTGACAAACCAGGACGGCTGCCCTGAGGAAGAGCACTCGTGGGATTGAGTTGTGAGCTAAACTAGCACTATTTCCACGGACCACCAGTCTTACTTGGAAGAACAGCTAACGGCAGGACTGCCTTAGACTTTCACGGGCTTGGGGCATTTTTGCCTTGGTGGACCCCTTCCTCTAAAAAAAGATAGAAAAACTATACTGCTTTTGTATAAAGGCAAATATGTTAATATTATATATTAAAATATTTTCCTCAATCTAAAACAACTAGCCCTCATTTTCTTCTGATTTTAAAAGGAATTAAGACATTTTCATGGGTTCATAAAGTCCTGTGGGCTTTGTCACTGTCTCTAATGGAGAATTTGGGCCTGACTGACAAACTATGGTTATTCAGAATTGGGTGTGTGCAGGGCTGAATTCAGCATGAGGCACAGTTTTAATATCTGGGAAAATGTTTGTCTTTATACCAATGCAGGGTTTGGATTCTTTTTTTTAATGGAGGAAGAGGCCCATGGAGACAAAAATGCCCAAGGCTCACAGAAGTCATAATGAGGCCCTATGTGTGTGGTAGATGTTTGCTTGAAAGAGAATGAAACGAACCTATCACCTCAAGGAAAATCACTCTGACTTTATGTTGTCAATGACAAATTTGAGCTTTCAGGCAGAAATCACAATTTTGGGAAACTTGTATCTGTCACCAGGAGCTTGACAACTCCCCAATACTTGAAACCTTCAGATGAGATAAGTGGTGATATTAATAGATGTGATTTTCTAATGTTGTACCATGAAGTGTGTTTACGTTTGGAAAATCTGTGTAACTCAGGGAACCAGTGTTTTACAAATGACCAATGTACGATTTTATCAAATCACGCATGGCTAAGGGACCCATTCAAGATGTAAGATAGACCAATGGGTTTTAATGACACTGAGTTAAAAGTTTGGTGATTTCAGATTCTATATGGCGATTAACATTTAAGACACTACTACTTCTTGAGTTTTGGTATAGTATCAAAGAAGGACATCTGTAATTATCTGAAAAGCCTATCAAAATCCTCTGTTCTTTCCCAAACACATATCTGCATAGGGCTGGATTTTCTTCATATACTTCAAACAAAACAACATATAGCAACTGACTGAATACAGGAGACATGAGGCTCTAGCTGGCTTCTGTTACATCAGATATTAAAGAGGTGTGCAAAATTGTAAAATAATGCCACTCTTCCACTAATTGTTTTGTTTAATTAGTATTTTAGCATTTTATTGTAATATTTTCTTAAAAATATATTTTAATGATTATATTATAACTGCAATATTATATTTAATATAATTATAATTATGTCATATAATTATAAAATATGATTATTCATAAAATACATTTTTACGTTAGCATATAACTTGTTTACATGTTAACATTTTTAAATGTTACTTATTTACTTTTTTTTATTTTTTTTTCTTATTTACTTTTTTCTCAGTTTTAATTTCCAGTAAAACCTATATTGTTAGATATAACCCACATTAGGTCTTCAGCGTCCTCAATAATTTTTAAGAGGGCCCAGGGGGTAAATCCAAATATCAATAGTCTGTCATTGTAGAATACCTGGTAAAATGCTCATAAAGGATGACTAAGTTTAAAAAGCAGGTGGAAGCACTGGACAGAGCAGGAACCCTGCGTGTTCAATATTAAGTAGCTGTAGATGGGAAGGCTGGAGGAGGAGCAGTCGCTCTCTCCCAGCGATGTGCCTAGGGTAATCTTAATTGTTTCAGCCTTTTCATTTTCCAGTTTTCCGTGGTGAGCATGCCTTTATCGTGCAATTGGAAAAAATAAAAAAATTTAAAAAGGAGGAGGAGGAGGAGCTGTGTACCTCCCTGAGCCCGACTGGGGAGGGGGCCCGTCACTGAAGCGGAGGACCAGGGCACACAAAGCGCAGAAAGAGAGAGGAAAGAGAGCAGGTGGAGACTTCTGGAGGGAGGCGGGGACAGGGCTGCTGCACTGAACAGCTCCAGGGGACAATATTCCTAGTCTGGAGGATGTGCAGGTGGGGGTGGCACCAAGGTCAGCCCTTGGAGGAGTGTAGGCTCCAACCTCACTTGGTGCTCTCTCCAGAACTGAGAGTGCCTGCCCAAGGACCCAGGGAAACAAGACCACTGAAGGGGTGTGTGTGCGTGTGTGTGCGTGTGTGTGTGTGCGTGTGTGTCTGCACTTTCCCTGACACCTGTGCCCTGGGGAATCCTCGCACATCCTTAATGCTTTGTTTGGGACCATCATTTCTTCAGCTGCATCTGCTGGTACTTTCCCCTTCACCCCCTGCGCTCCAACCTCACACTGACTGTGTCTTGGCTATTTGGACATGCCTTTACCTCGGGGCCTTTGCACTTGCTGATCCGCATGCTCGGAACACTCCTTCCCCGGATAGTCACACGGCTTGCTCCGTGAATTACTTTCATGTCTGTGCTTAAATGTGACCTTCTCTAAAATTTGAAACCCCACTCCTATTGCCCTTCCCGGCCTTATTTTTCCCCACAGCATTTAGACCATCTGACATAATAACATCGTCCTTTTTGCCTGGTAAACTGCAAACTCCAGGAGGGCGGAGATTTTGCAACTGTTTGACACCCGGCACCCAGATTGGTGCATGGCACAAAGTATGTCCTCAGCACTTAACTGAATGAATGAATGCATGCATGGCATGTATTGCACACTGCTCTGCGAACTTTGAAAGTGAAGTGTAAAGCACCCAGGAGAGGTGGCAGCGTGGGGCGAGTCTTCAGTCACATCCCTGATCCCCAGCAGCAGCGGCAAGGTAAACTTTGCTTTGACCCTGAGAGGTGTGTGTTATTATTCAAATTTAGTCCGCGGCTGGGTGGAGCGGCGGCCTCCCGCTTCACACTTTGGAGGGAGGGGAGTCGGGAAGGCCCCTATTCAAGCACCCGGGATAGGGCACTAATGCCTTCAGGCGACAAACCAATTTAGGAACAGGAGGATGGGCTTTGAGGCGCCCCCCCCCCACTGCTTGCCTGAAGCTTTTTAAAAAATGTGTGCGACGATAAAGAATCTCTGTTTATACATTCATTAGTGAACCCCAACTTGGGTCCAAAAGCGGAGGTTTGCTGAATCGACGCAGCCAACCGCTCGCACGCGCAGAGCAGGTGCGGATTTGGGGGTGAGGGGTTTGTGGGGAGCCGGGGAGCCGGGCTGGGGCGGCGGACCGCAGGGCAGACGGGGGTGGGGGGGGTCTGCCTCGACTGGGGACAGAAAAGTGACCGCTAGCGACAGCACCCGTGCGCCCCGCGCCGGGCTAACGGCAAGTCGCCGGGCACGAGGTGGCGGCAGCCGGGCGCTCACGGCCAGGCATACAGGAGGCGCTCACTCGAGACGCCGGGCTGGAGCGCGCCCTGGAGAAGCGCCCTCAGGGGACCCGATGCCTGCCGGGGCTCGGCTGCGGGCGCTGCCCGGGAACGCGGCGGGACCGTGCGTCCGGCTGCGGCGGGGCCGGCGGGGCCGGGGTCACGGCCGGGGCGCGGCGCGGCGCGGGGCGGGGCGGGGCGGCCGGACGCGCGGGGCCGCGCGGGGATGTGACGAGCGCGCGCGGGGCATTGTGGGAGGCCCGGGCCGCGGCGGCTGTTGCAGCGCTCTCGGCCGCGGAGCCCGGCGCAGGGGGCGAGCGCGGCGCGCGGGCGGGAAGCGAGGAGGCGGGCGGGCGGGCGGGCGGGCCAGCGAGGAGCGCGAGAGAAAAGGCGCGAGCGGCCGAGAGGGCTCCGGCCGAGAGACCTGGCTGCCGCCGCCGCCGAGCCGCCCGTAAGTGCCTCGCGGGCCCCTCGCCGCGCGCCCGAGCCCCGCCGCTCGGGTCCCGCCAGAGCGGTGCCTGCCCCGGGGGCGGCCGGGCCTGGCGCGCCCGGGGCGGCTCTCCCGGCGGGGCTCGGGCCGCTGGGCTCCGCGCGGCCACGCCGCGGCCTTGCGCGCGCACGGCGCCCTCCGGGGCCCTGCCCGGCCGCGCGGCTTCCCTCTGGTTTTGTTCAAGAAGCAAACCCGGAAAAACCAACTTCTCTTGGAAACGCACCCCTCGCCCGCGCCGGGCGCTTTTGTGGGAAGGCGAGCCTGCCCGGGGCTGGCGCGCGGGCCGGGCCCGGGACGCCGGAGGCCCAGGACGCCGGCTGGGCCCGGGCGCCCGGGAGCCGTCGTGCGCGGAGTTGCACTCGGTGAGGCGCCCGCCGGCCGCGCGTTGCCGGCCCGGGCGCATCAGTCGGGCCCCAGCGAGCCGAGGTTCGGGCGTCCGGCTCGGGACCTGCGGGGAGGGCAGGGCGGGGGCGGGGGCCGCTCGCGGGACGGAAGCCGGGCGGCGGGCTGCGGGTGTGCTGGGATGGGCTGCAGAGGGGCCGCGGGACCCCCGCTGCCCCTGCTTGTCGCGCTGTTGGCCTTTTGTTTGCTTTGTGGTTGGAAAGGTTTTTGTTTCTTGTTTTTTTAAGGTGACTCCGGAAGGCTCTAGGCTCCCCGGGTGGAGAAGGCCGGCAGGGAAGAGACTCGCGGGGGGTGGGGTGGAGTGGGGAGGCGAGTGCGCAGGATGCTGCTGGCTGTGTCACCTGACAACAGGTGTGCGAGGTGGTGCTCCCTACCTCCACTCCTGCAGGGACCACAGAGCACTCAGGGAACTAACTGGTCAGTAGATCGCTTGAAAGATTCTTGTAGACGAGATGTTAGGAAAAATGTTTCCGAGTTTGGAAGTGGAGACTTCTGCACATAAAGCTGAAACAAACCTTGACTTCAACCATTACAATCACCATAAAGTCCTTGTAAGATTTTAATGATCCAGTAAACACCAAATAAGAATAGACAATTGGACGGCCCTTCTTGCTAACTTCCTTCTTTTTTTGCCACTTTTGTGGTTTGAAGTTTTACTCTTAAAGGTGGGTGGGGGAGGTGCTTTGTTCCAAGGCTCCCTGCTCCAGGGAGTTGGAAATTTTTGAACAGCCTTCGATTTGGTTGGGAGACTCGTGTTGTAAGTTAGGTGGAATCCACCTACCGCAGGCCCCCTTTAGGGTACTCGCCTGTTCTCAGAGACGTTCTTAACTCCAAAATGGACACCTCATGCCCGCAGCTGGAATTAATACCCCTTGTACACAGTCAGCCAAAGTTGGGCAGCAGCATCTCAGTCTTGCACAAGAGACTCTGAGAAGGACGAATATGTTTTAAACTTATTTTTTTCTTAAACATGACAACAGCAAAACTCTTAAGACTTCAAATTCTTCCCCACGTTAGTATTACAAAGAGAGAGGGAAATTTCTTCGGTCTGTTCTTTGGTTTTCATCTGTTACCATTGTTAATGCTGATTCCTAGGTAAGGCATAGGGGAGACATGTAAGTAAAAATTGTGAAAATTCACATTTTATTAAACTTTGAGAATTGTCTGGAACTTCTCATGTGACATTCTAGTACACAGCCGTGCCACTGGCTTGGTGTTTACCAAATGGGCCAGGGAGTGGTATATCTCAGTCTGCTGCTGCTTCTGGTCCCGGAGAGACTAGGACTTCGAGTGAGCCCCTCATTCCTTCCCCATTGAGAGGCTCAGAGTACATGCATTCTGGGACCTACCTCTAATACCTGCGGAGCTAATGATGCCCCAAGTCACTGAAAGGAAATTTATTTAAAAAAAAAAAAAAAAAAGCATAGACTGAAAACCTCAGGATAAAAAACCCAGCAAGAGTCTATGTGTGGTGTTCATCAGAATTTCAGCAGTCTCTGGTTCTTAAATATTTTAGTGTCCGCAAGGATTTGTGACAGGAGTTTCAGAGACCCATTCTTGGAACATGGGCTGGGAAGGGACATGAGTGAGTGGGGCCCAGACCTGTCCTATGAGTCCTTCCCACATTCTGTAGGTTTAGAGGTCCACTGGGCCCTGCCTCAGCTCTTCATTCCAAAGAGTTTTATAGCTTGTTTGCCTGGATCAGCCCTGCCAGGTCACTGTCTTACAGTTTTGCCATAGATACTTCCTGACAATCAGCTGTGGTTCAGGCACTAGGGACATAGCCATGATTAAGAAATGCCCAGTCCGTGCCCTGGGGAAGCTGAAATTAGGAGGACAAGAGAGGCAAGTGGCAGTTATGAGGTCAGTGCAGGAGGCCACAGTAACCCCCAGCAGAGACAGTAACCTAGCCAAGAGCAGAACCTTACTGGCATGGAAAAGTAGTTGGCTAGGCAAAGAGGGGCAGATGGGGACAAGCGTTTGAGGCCTGGGGAACTGCATGTCAGAGGAAAAGAACAGCGGTCCTGTGGGGCCTGCCAGAGGCTCAGAATGGCCAGGTCCCTGGGGAATCAGGTGAGGCTGCATGACAAAGGGACAAATCACAAAGGGCCCTGATCAGAACCCCACCTTATCCTAAGAGTAGTGAGAGCCACGATCAGATGTTCTTTTATTCTTATTGGGAAGGCTACATCTAATCAGCAGATGATGAGTGGCTTCTAGATGCTGAGCCTGTCTGCTGAAGCTCACCTTTTAAGTTTTCTCTTGATGGCCTTCCACTGGAGTGGTTATCTTAGAATTTGCCACAACCTTTAAAAGAGAGGAAGTATGTAGGAAAGTTTCCTTGTGAAGCGGGCAGACAGTGACTTGCTGTTAAAATGTAGTGCTGCTCGGGAAGCACACCATAGAGCGAGTTTGCAGGGGTGAAATTTCAATCCCAGAGTAGCTTCCCGAAAACTGTTCCCTGCTTATGGTTAATGACACTTGTGTTTGGGTTTTGCTCCCCGCACAAGCTCCCCACCAACCCCTGCCACTAAAAACCTAACACATGAGTGAGATACATTTGCTGAAACAAAATGCGTGGTTTAGAACTTATTTGCTCTCTCAGTTTGTCTCTTCTCTTTGCAGTCCTCTGGTTCACTGAGGGTGTGCCATGGGTTCTTTAATCATCTGGCTCACTTTGTGGTGTGGTGTTTTATGAATGGGGAGAAATGTTTTTCTGATTGGCTAGAGTACAAGAACATGTCTCTGTTCCAAGCCAATCAGAGCGCAGCTTGTGAACCCCAGCTCTGTGAGCAGTGGTTGTGTAGTGTATCCGTATGCCTCCGGGGACATGACATCAGTGACACCGTTAATCATTTGGTATGGTAGGAGCAAACGGAAGAGAGTGTGGTAAACAGGATTAGTGTCTGCCCTTTGGACTTAAATGGCTCAGGTTTGCCTTCATGATTGGAGTTGATGGGAACGTGACAAATGCATGTGGGTATGTGGGCGTGTATCCAGCTGCAGGGAACGGATGGGGCAGTCCTCCCTCAGCAGCGGTATTTTGAGCACTGATAGCTCAGATTCCCTGGTTCTCAGGGGCTGGAGATAGGGCTGTCTAGCAGCTCCCCAGCAGTTCTAATGGGTACTTCATTCAGGATCAATATGCATTCGTATGCAATCATATTCATTGCTTAGATAACAAAAGACTTCATGATTGACCATCCCAGTGGTCTCATGAGTACCCTGATTGTTTAAAGGTTTCCTATGCCATAGCTTGAACAGGGGTCAGTCTCTTACAGGTGTGAGGAAGGTAAGTATTTTCCTCTGGCCTATATTACTGAGCCAGAGGAGAGGTGTTGTAGCCATAGAATTGTCACAGAGTTGTAAGGCCTCTGTGTGACCCATGCCCAGCAATCAGAGCAATTGGAGTGTTCACTTCCTGGGGATTCCCAAGGTGGCTCCACAAGGTGGGAGGAAGGGCTGGAAATTGCATTTGCAGAATACTTCATGTAAGACTGAGAAAAGTGATTGGATATATTAAAGACAGGGGCTGACTGAGGGAGATCATAAGGCATCTTCATCTGGGCCCCGGGGACCACAGCAGACATATCCACTGAAGGAAGTGGGAGGGATTCAGCCTGGTGGAGCTCTGGTTGCTGGAAGTAGGGAGAGAGGGGTTGGAAGTCAGCTGGGCCTCGTGCTGCCCCAAACTAGACTGTGCCTGGGGGACAGAAGGCACAGCCACAGCAAGAATGCAGAGGCGGGAGCTCCTTGATGGATCTGCATTGCCAGAGAAGGCGCTGGGGCCACTAGGGAGGCTCACTCCAGACAGAGGGCTGGAGAGGTGTTCCAGACTGACAAGCTGCAGGTGCTGAAGGGTGTGGGTGGGGATGAAGGTGGTTTGCAGTGCAGTGAGCAGCCTGTTAGGGTGCCTGCTGGACGTGGGGGGCCTCTGTGGCACTTCCATTTCTCACCCCTGCTGTCCGTCCTAACAGTGGACAGTTTGCTGTTCTTACATCCACCGTATCCGCGGGCTCTTCACAGGCGGTCTTCTGTTGAGTCCTGTGCTGTGAGAACAGATTGCGTTGTCCCGGCCACATCTTGATGGTTGAGGGGCCTGTGGACAGAGACTTGGCTTCTCCCTCAAGCCTGCCTCATCTTTCCAACAGCTGCTCGTCAACAGTTTGTCTTTGGGTAAGCTTTGAGATTCTGCAAACAGGGTTAATGGTTACTGTGAATGACTTAGTCGAAGGAGTTGCAGAGATAAAGACCACAGAGATCCCTTCAGGATCAGCCACAGAATCTTCATTTTCTAGGCTGACGACAGCCCGAAGGCAGCCGATCTAATGTGCAGTGATAACGGACGCAGGGTTGCCTGAAGACCTGTCAGTGTCTCCAGAGCATGTAGGGCCATCAGGATGGGTGAGGCTTCCTGGTTTATGGAAGGAAGGACACATCTTTGTCAGTTTGACCAGATTGATAGCTATTCTCCTGTGACCAACTTCAGTGCCCTGCAGAGAAGTTGGGTGCTTAAGAAGCTGCTTTGCCTGTGATACAGGACTGCCTGTCCCCCAGATCAGGCTGGATGCAGGACATGGGTCAGACAGGGCCCAGCAGGCTTTGGCTAGTCACCCAGACACTGGCTTCAGGTTTGTCAGCTTTCAAATTGGTTTGTCATGTGGCAGAGACTGACTGTTTCCTCTTTTCTTCTGAGCAAATAGCTGGAGTACATTTCCCAACCTCTCTTGCGATTAGATGTGGCCGTGTCACCAAGCTCTAGCTGATGGCTCATTGTCAGATGTGATGTGCCCCACTCTCAGGCCGGGCACCTTGAAACCTTTGTGTGTTCTCCGTGGTCTTTTCCCTTCCATGGAAGATGTCAGAGTCACAAGATGGGGGAATCTGGATCCGTGAATCACTACATGGATGAGAAGCACCAGACCATCATGGAAACCCATTTTGGAATTTTCATGAGTGAGAAATAAGTTGTAGGGACTTATCTGTTACAGCAGCTGGCACCACCTTCTCAATGCAAATGTCCCAGCTCTGTTCTGCAACAGGGTGACCTTTTTTCACCTTACACATACTGTCGTTGTTTGTGTTAATTCCTGAGCGCTCACTCGGTGAGTGAGTATCAAGCCCCTTACACACATGCTTTGATCCAGTTCTGCCTCCAGTCCTTTGAGGTCCGTTGTGTCATCATCTCCACGTGACAGATGAGAAAATAGGTTCACAGGGGTTAAATCACTTGCCCAAGGACACACAGCCAGAAAGTGGCAGAGCCATGGTTGGGACCAGGTGAGTCTGACTTTGGCCTTCTAGTTACTAATCGTGATGGTCAGTTGCCACTTGCCTCTCAGCCTCTGTCTCCCCCTGACTGGTGCTTGGCTAGAGCTGCCCACGCACCTCCTCAGACTTCTGAGGAGCAGGCTGGGCCTGGCAGACTCACGGGCTTGTCTGGAGATTTCACAGCGATGAGTTGATTTTCCAAAGGATGTTTTAAAAGCCAGCACACATTGTTGGATGTCATGAGTCTGCGTGGCTTAGTGAGAATTCGTCCATAGCTGAGGCTGCAGCTTGGGAACTGTAGTCAGAAGTGCAGGCAGAGCACGGGGAGGGGTAGAGAACAGAATCTCGGCAAGAAACCGCCCTTGGTGGGCACACAGACCTGAGACCGCTGTATTGGAGAGGAGCCGGACTCACGTTCTGCCGGCAGATGGTAGTGGAGGACCCGTGATGTTTTAGACCTTTCCTGGGACACAGCGACTTGGATGAGGTCACTGCAGTGCCTGGCGTCGAGGAGCATGCGGTTCAGTTGAGTTGGAGAGACGGGCACGTGGACATGTGCCAGGATATTCAATCTGGGAACGGAGCAGCGAACATTTCCAGGCTGTGGTCAGGTTCAAGAAGCCTCCATGACAGGGGGAGCATGTGAGTGTCAGTTCAGCGGGTCGACGAGAGGACAAAGGGCATTCCAGGCAGGAGAGACAGCATGTCCAAAGACGTCCTTGACACGGCATGACAGGCTCAGGAGGTCGGGCTGGCCTGGGGCATTGAGCCCAGGCAGTGGTGCCAGGAAGCAGTGTTGTGGAAGTCATTGAGGGATGATGTTTGTGGCTGGCGCAGGAGCCCGGGCTGCTGGGGAACCGTCAGAGTAGACAGAGGTGCTTCTGGTGTCTGCGGAGAAAGACTGGTGCCGGGAGGATAGGTGGGAAGCAAGGCAGGGAGGGTGATGAGGAGGGAAGAAGCTGGGCGGTTCTGCAGGTGGGTTCAGCAGAGCATGGCTTATGCCAGAGTGCTGTGGGGTGAGCAGGAAAGTCGCGGCCAGGCTGACCCCTGCTTGCATAGCTTGGTGCATGGTGTTGCCGCTGATGGGGCCGAGAGCCCCCGAGGAGTGCAGGGTGCCAGTGGGACTTACAAGTGGGCCCTTGCCGTAGGGTCAGAGCAGAATTCTGCAGCTCAGCAGCCAGGTATATGCTGGCGGCATGTGGACAGAAGGACCCTTGGCTGGAGTCAGAGGAGGTAAAGACAAGGAGCATCACTTTAGGGAGTCATTGTGGCTCGGACCTGCCAGGCTCCTGAGTGCTGATGTCTGTCTGTGGAGGAGAGCTCTGTCCGATCCCCACAGAGGCAGCCCCTGCCATGCCCAGCATCTCTGCCGGGGA
Source organism: Lepilemur ruficaudatus (assembly GCA_963574885.1). Classification (NCBI taxonomy): domain Eukaryota; kingdom Metazoa; phylum Chordata; class Mammalia; order Primates; family Lepilemuridae; genus Lepilemur; species Lepilemur ruficaudatus. Next base: position 46,596 of record CAUYRT010067449.1, on the reverse strand, counting down.
GCGAAGCTGAAGTCTGTGCTCCGTAGGAAACGGCTGAGCTGCTCTTAACCATCTCTGGCCACACGCCTCCCCTGCTGAAAGAGGGGAGACGTTCAGATAGAAAAGCTCTTAGTCCAGAGGCGTTGGGTTGTTGGTCTGTGTGATGCATTTGTAGTTAAGCAAAAGACTGCTCGGAAAGCCAGGGAGACAGACAGACACACACGCACCCCTCACACCCTTTCCTGCTTAGAGGGAGCACAGGCACCTGTTTACAGGGAATGTTTTTAAAATGGAGCTCATTGCAGCAAGGAGTGGATCCAACTATTGTTTGAGGAAACTCAGACTGTTCGGGGTCTCTCTCTGTCACTCAGTGAGTAGTTAAGACTTGGGGCCCCTTGGCAGGTGCAGTGCAGGGTTCTCGTCGCAGAGCCTGGGCTTCAGCCACCTTCACTCCACTGGGCACGGCAGCACCGCGGATCGGAGGGCTGAATTCTGCTGTCTGCTGCCCTCGCAGCCATCTCTGTCAGGGAGATGACTTGAAATACTCTTGGGGTCATGGGGATGTTAGGTGTGGACCATGGCATGTCCCCCAGTGTCTCCAGTATTGGGTTGAGCATCAGAATAACAAGAACTCCCAGCCCTGTGGTTTCCACCGGTCACAGAGGCATGGACTGTTGGAGCTGGAGGGGGCCACACCATGGAGCCTGACCTCACTTTATCAGTAAATGGGAGATCTACCCATTGGTCTGAGCATCCATGTTCCATAGGAAGATTTCTAGGGTGCTCCAGAACGTGCTGGGGCCCCTCACATCCCCTCCCCCAGCACCCTGCCCTGGCCCTTTGAAGTGCTCATCATGATTATCATTTAAATGGCCTACCGTCCACGTCTACCTAGCGTAGCTCCCAAAGTGAATGCGTGAATGAACAGAATGCTTTTCGTCAACACTCAAGACCTTACTGAGTGGCGCTGCGCTAGGAATACAATCAGGGGCCACCCTCCAGCTGCCCGCAGTCTGATAGGGGAGAGATGGGGACCTGCGTGTCGTCGCTGGGGGTGCAGTGCTTGGAGCCCGGAGGAGGGAGCAGCCAGATCCCAGCACTCGGAAGGGCAGGCAGAGGGCAAGCGTGAGGGATAAAGGGGGAACAGCCACTGCAAAGACAGGGAGAAAAGAAGTTGAAGGGCATTTGGGGAGAACCTCGTGGGGCTTCCTGTGTCCAAGTTTAGGCCACGAGTGTCCCAAGGCAAAGCTGGACAGGTGTGCCAAGCCTAAATTTCTAGGGCATTGCATGGCAGGCCAAGGGTCCTGGTTTTGTCTTGGGAGTCATGGCAGCCATGGAAAGCTGGCAGAACCTGTCCCTTTGAGGGGACCAGAGTGTACCAGGAAAGGGATCCTGACTGGTGTCCTCTTGCCTTCGCAGTGTGCTTGCTGATCCGCCTCCGGGGCCACCGCCATGTCGAGCCGCGGTGGGAAGAAGAAGTCCACCAAGACCTCCCGTTCTGCCAAGGCAGGAGTCATCTTCCCTGTGGGGCGGATGCTGCGGTACATTAAGAAAGGCCACCCCAAGTACAGGATTGGAGTGGGGGCCCCCGTGTACATGGCTGCGGTCCTGGAGTACCTGACAGGTGAGTGTGCCGAGGCCAACCGAGACACCACCGGCTCAGCTGCAGCAGTTCTGATAGCTTCTCAAGGACCTTTTTTGTTTCTTTCACTTTGAAACATTCAAAACCTACATAAAAGTTGCAAGAATAGTTCAGCAAACATTTTCACCCCGATTCACCGCTAACATTTTGCCCCATTTGCTTTGTCTCCCCTCACCCTGTGTGTGTGTGTGTGTGTGTGTGTGTGTATGTGCATGCGTGCGCATACATGTGGGTGCTCCTGTGTTTATTTTTGGCTGTTATATATTGTACAGTCCATTTTGAAATTTCCTCAATGGTTCCTATAATATCCTTTCTAATTTTGTTTGATTCTCTTTCCCAATCCAGGATCCATGATTTCAGCATCACATATTGTATTTAGGTTTTATTCGCCGGGTTTTATTTGTCTTATTTGGTCTTGACAATTCTCCAGCTTTTTAAAAAAATTTTTCAGGACACTGACATTTTTGAAGAGTTCAGGCCAGTTGTTTCGCAGAATGCCCTTCATTCTGGGCTGGATTTAGGATTAGATTCGGGTGGCACATGTAGTCAGGAGACTCGCATCAGGAATGCCCAGTCCTCTGCGCATCACATCAGGGCATCGGCTGTGAGTTTGCCCCGTCCCTGCTGACGTCTCCTTTGCTTGTTCAGTTAGGGTGGCATCTGCTGGATTTCTGTACACCCTGTGTCACCATCTTCCACCCAGTGGCTTCAGCAACCCTTGATGCTTTTAACTGAATCTGTTACCACTGTGGTGGTTGTAAAATGGTTTTTCCATTTCCTTCATCTCGACATTTCTCAGTTGGCATTCTTTTGTAAATAAGAGCCTTCCCTCTGTCCTTCCCTCCTTTTATTTTTGTACTGTCAATGTTGGCTTATGGATTTTTCTTTAATTTAGTGAGTTATATCTCTATGCATGTCATTACTGAGGTTAATGCTCAAATTATCTCAAATTTGACCTTTAAGCTGGTCCTTTTACCGTGTCCCCCTCGATTTCCGTACGTTCCTTTGCTTTCTAACACAATAAGATGTTCCAGCCTCACCCTGGACTTTCCTTGCCCCAGTCCTGGTATCAGCTCTCTCTCGAAGGGGTCCTTGGTTCTTTTCACAGACAGAATCTTATTTGTGGCTCCGTGGCAATTGTGGGCAGCCAGCTGGTCAGGGATGGATGGGACCCCCATTTTTAGTGATGAGACAGCCAGGCCTCAAAGCAATCAAGGACTTGTCTGGGGTTGCATACAACCTGTAGGGGCTTGTGAGGGGCCCACATCCTGCTGTCCTGGCAGCTGCAGTGCTTTTACCACTCGCTGCCCGAGACATGACTGGATAGGTCTGTCGGCATCAGGAGGGAGCACCCTGACTCTGGCAGCCTCCTCTCCTACTGCCAGAAAGGGGAGATCGGCAAGGCAGCTGCCTCTGCCAAAGTGACACAGCCAGGCAGCAGAAGAGCTGGGTCTCTTTCTGCTCTCCCAGGCCTCTCAGTTAGGCAAGGCCAAGGGTTCCTCCATAGTGAACATGTTCATCAGGGAGGTAAAGCTTGTGTGTTCTGCTGAAAGCATTTAGGCATGGAAAGTAATTGTGCTAGATTTATAAGATGTTTGCACATATTTTGGGACTTTTGATTTTCTGCTTGGCAGAGACTTATATAGGTGGCATGCCTGGTAGTGTGAGCTAACAAGCAGGAGTCTTCTCATTGTACATTAATAGATGAGAAAACAGAGGCCCAGAATTTAGGTGACATGCCCAGGAAAGCCGTGTATAGCATTGGCAGTCAGCGAGGGAGGCCAGGAGAGAAGTCGCTAGACAGGAAGCAGGGGACATTCTTGTTTTAGCCTCACAGTTTGCATGCTTTGTGACCTAGAGTGAGTCACTTTTCTGGGTCCCAATTTCCTTACAACTCATATGGAGACAACTGTTCCTACCCCACCAACTGCAGGCTGCTGTGAGAGCCAAAGGGGGAATGCTCGAGCATGACGGGAAAGCTGACGTGCTGTGCAAACCCAGCCAGCCGTGTGCTCCGGCTCCGGAACGCCACAGTGCCGGGTACTGGAGCGTTCGCAGACGCTGTCATTAGATAGAGTACAGCATCAGTTTCACTCTTCCGTCTAGCTTCCTCCTTTCTGTCTGCAGGGTGTGAGGGGGGATACCACTGCTCCACCGTGTCTCAGGCAGCTACTGCCTGTGCCACACAGATCTACGTGTCCCTCGTCTGTGCCTGGCTGGTTCTGAGTCTGAGCCCAGGGCTCATGAGGTCGAGGTCAGACGTCCATTCTCATGGGGGCTGGGGGTCTTGACTCAGTTGCACCCACATCTGTCATCCCTATCCTGGGCTATCATGATCGCAAGGGGAGTGGGACTGATCAGGGAAGCCCATCACTGTTGCTGGAAAAGAAGCTCAAAGCAGATCCTCACTCTGGCATCAGCTGTGCCGACTCTAGTGTATTAAATAATGATACATATTTCTGAGTTTTGTAAGGTCTTCCCAGCAGGGCTATAGTTAGCTGAATCTGATCCATTTCCTCTGCCTGCCTGCAGCACTGAGTCATTGGCACAACCATGCCTGTCCCCAATGTGGAGCCTGGTCTGAGTGACCTTAGGAGAACATCCTGAGTGGTTAGTGCTGTGCCCAGTCACTACCGTGGTCACCTGTGTCCTGTTTCCTGGTGGGAAAGGGGGTGGACTCTGGGGCCACATCCAGTAAGAACAGCTCCCTGTCCCACCCTCAGTGGAACAACTGTGTTGCACACCCATGCTGACCACTCCCAGGAGCCCGTTTAAAGTAGCTGAGCCAGGCCTCCTGCTCAGAACACCCCAGGGGAGAGTTGAGAGGTGTCCGGATGCTCAGAGGTTGCTAAGAGAACTGCTGAGCTGTGGGGCCCACCTAGGAGCAGTTGCTTCTGACGCAAGGAACTGGCATCTCCTTGGTGACCAGCCCTGGGGACTCCTTGGGGTCCACCGTGTCCTGAGTGGGGCAGTTAAGCCTCGGTGCCAAGCTGCCATTTCTTACTTGTGGCCTCAGGCAAGTCATTCATGTCTCCAGGCTGCGGTTTTATCATCTGTAGAGTGAGGGTCACAGACACTGTCTCGCAGGGTTACTACGAGGCTGAAGTGAGAGCACGCGTGTGAAGTATTTGTTCCAGGCTCGCACGTGGTGAGTGCCCAAATGTTAACTATTAACATTAGGGTTAAAATACGGAGAGGAAGGACGTCCCCAGTAATCCTCTTCTGGCTGCTGAGGGGCCTGAGGGTTGCCCATTTCCCGTAGGGACTTGGATGGGAGTGTTGCTGCCACTCGTGCCTGTCTTCCTTTCAACTGGGCCAAAGCCGCGGGCCTCCCAAGCATCTGCAGAATGTCCTGGCGGCTTCAGGCCTGCTCCCTTGGGGTTGTTTCAAGTGGCCGTTTGACCCTCCTCCTAAAGCCTGCATCACCGGACACACCTCGAGATGCCCTGTTGCCAAATTCTTCTGTCTGGGGTCAAAGGCCCCTTTCCATCTTATTCTGAGCTCCTGGCACATTTGTGGAAACTGTGAAGGGTTTTCCAGGTTGGCCAGGAGCTGAGTGTGCCAAACCCTGGGCCTGTGTTGGGTCAGAGCTGAGGCCAAGCCAGCCCTAGAGTGTGTAGACCAGCAGTAGCCCTGCAGGCCAGGGCCGTCAGAGCCCGGTTACCCCGTCTCCCGTGAAGAGCACGTTTTCAGGGTCAGGGAACACACGCGTGCTCCTTAGGGTCTGCTGGAGGCTGGAGTCATGTGGGGAAGAGGCTGTGGCCTGTGGCTTGCTCTGAAACTTGAAGCCAGTCTCTGTTTTCCCTCTCGGGTGCAGGGCCCAATCATTTGCTGAACTTGAAAAGGAAAAGGCAACCTCTGGAACAAGCTTCTTTCTGGTGACCAGATAATTCTTTGCCGAGATCTCTGTGTATCCAGCTCTGGAGCCCCTCCGGACTCTTCCCAGAGCTCTTCCCAAGGCATGTGCTGCTGTCTGCTTGTCTGTGCAGTGCCCCGGATGGTCTGGGCTCTACTCTGTTCTCCTGCCCCTGGCCCTTGACCTTGTAGCTTAGGGGATTATAGTAGTCCCACCTTGGAGTTCATATAAGGATTGATCATGCATCTAAAGCATTTAGCTGGCATTCATAGTAAATAATGAATGGCAGATAAATAAGTGTTATCATGGGGGAAACTGAGGCAGGCAGGACCAGTCTCTTCCTAGCCGTCATCTCCCCCTGGCCTCCCAGTACTGTGGTACTTTTTGACTTCAGTTTGGAAAGCCTCTGTGGAGCCTCTTCCCTGAGACTAGCAGAGCGTTGGCAGTGCTGGGTGTAGGGAATGTGACGTGCAGGTGACCTGGCTTTTGCCCCACTGGAATTTCCACTGGTGTTGGAGATGCACAAGCCCGCAGAGCAGGACGGGAACAGGCAGAACTGAGGAGTAAGTGAGAAGTACCTGAGGCCCGCAGAGTTGGGGTACATGGGAAGTGTGTGGAGGAGCAAAGAGCAAACCTACCAGTGATTCCATGGCCTTAAATTATGGAGCCAAGGTGCTCTGGGTGAGCACTGCTCAAACTGTATTCAGCAGAACCCAGGTGTTTAGTGAGGTTTAAGGGGTTTTCTACCAAAACACAGGGTTCTGTGGGTAAAATCAGGGGATGACTAAATTCACATCGCCTCTTTTGAGATGAATATGTGAATAGCTTTAATCAGTTCATCAGTAAAGTCACTTGTTTTAGTTTGGGAACCACCGAGTTAATCAGTTTTCTTTACTGCAGGACTTTTCAGAGCGTTTGAGGTACTGGCATCACCGTGAATCCCCAGGGAAAGGAAATGCAGTATATAGTGGTTCCCAAACGTTCATCACAAAAACCTTTCAGGGAGCACCTATATAAATACTTGGCATGATATAGTTTAGGGGACACTGTTGTAGGTTAAGCCCATGAGAAATGACGTTATGATTAAGAAACAAAAAGTCACCTTAAAGTGTGAACTCAGGTCTGGTTTATCATGACACTGGAAGCACAAAGCTGACTAAAATAGGTAAGAAGGTCAAGGTGTTCCTCCTCCACACAGGGCCTAACACATAGAAGGTGCTTCTAAGTTGAGTCACTGCCACACCGACTTGAGGGGCCTACATGCCCCTGTGCTAGACACAGATGCAAGACAAGAGTTGCTGCCTTCAGGGAACTTACCTTGGAAGGAAGTACCTTCGGAGCTGTCCAACCCAACCCCTGAGAGAACAGGCCTGGCTCCTTTGTTATGGTATCTTTTTTCCTTTTTTTAAATCCAGAAACCCTGTTATGTAGCCTGATCACATACCTTATTCTACCGACTTACTTCTAGTGATTTAAGCCTGTTTGCAAAGCTCCTACAAGCTTGGAAGATTGGGATAGGCAGAGCCTGCAGTTGGCTCAGTCACTTACCTTGAAAACAAGCCCTATACCTCTTAACCACTTTCCTGTCCGGGACTCCCAAGTGTGTTCTGGATGCACATGGCTAAAAATGGAGCAGGAAGAAGAGGACAGTCAGGCTCAGCTCTTTGATGCTCCAAGGCCCTCAGAGTGTCTACGTCCTTGCTAGTCTGCATGACTCCCCTCTTAGACTAACTGACACTTCAGGCCAGGATGCAGCTAATGCTTGCTAGTATCTTCTTGGGCATGCAGGCTGCTTGGGGCAGTTTACTGTGTTCTGCAAAGCCCTTCCCCAGCCTTATTTTCCTTAAATTAAAAAAAAGAAAAAAAAAAAAAAACAGGAGAGGGAAGACTAAGAATTTTAAGGAGCCAGGGGTTACAACTAGGAAAAAAACACTCAAGTTGAAACTCCAGGGTGCTGGGTACCCAGGGTCTGCAGACTATATTCAAATGCATGTCCCCTTTTCTTTTTATGTGAGTAATTTGCGTTTGAAAATTTAAGAAGCTAAAACTCATTCATAATCCCACTACCCAGAGATAGCAGCTGGCACTGAATGCCTTTTGTATGTATGTGAAAGACAGATTTTAATCTAATTATTTGTTTTTATTAACATATGCTATTGATGATCTTCACTGATAGCCAATCACAGAAAATCACCACTACCCATAACCTTACAAAGCACATCTTACACACTGTGAAGTAATTACGGAGGTGCTCCTCACGCACTACATCATCAATCCTCCTTCAGTCTTCAAGGGGAATAGATGATTCCGTGGTGGATAAATGTTCAAGGAGCACTTGAAAAAGAATCAGTCCAGCACTGTGTGCCTATGACATTTCCCTGATGTTGTGGTGTCATGTGGCCAGCAGGTTAACAGACCCAGGTGGGCCGGGCCTCAGGGCACAGCTCAGTGTGATGACGTGCTTCTCCAGAGCACATGAATCTGCTGTAAAGCTCAGAAACTGGGTGTTCAGTCCTTCATCCAGTCCTCCTGAAGAATCTGTGCAGTTGTTCGGAGGAGTGTAGATGTGACCTGGGCCTGCTTCATGAAGCAGTGGCCCCATTTCCCCTGCTCCCACCTCCCAGGGCCAGGGTCAGACTGCAACGCTTGGGTCAGAAGGGAGAAAGGCCTTGTTGCTTCTTTTTGTAAATGTCTTCTTCTTGTCTTTGGCTTGTCTTCTCATTCTCTTAACAGTGTCTATTTTTTTTATGAAGTCTTTTCAGGTAAACAGTGTCTTTCATAGAGTAGAAATGTTTAATTTTAATGAATTCCAGCTTATCGATTATTTTATGGATCATGCCTTTGGTTTTGTATCTAGAAAGTCATTGTCAAAACCAAAGTCATCTAGATTTTCTTCTATGTTATCTTCTAGGAATTTTATAGTTTTGTTTTCTACCTACAGGTCTGTGATCCATTTTGAGTTAATTTTTGTGATGGGTATAAGGTCTGTATCTAGACTCTTTTTGTGTTTTTGCCTGTGGCTGTCCAGTTGTTCCAGCACCATTTGTTGAAAACCTCATTGCTTTCTTAAAGACAAGCGATGTTGCCTGGAAATCCTCAGAGGCCAAAGGAGTTTCACCGTTGTCCTCATGATCTCCCTTTGAAGGGCAATATGCAGCTTTTATTTCTATCATCAGGGTCTGCAGATGGGTAGACAAGTTCCATATTAAGCGTTCTGTTTTTGCCTGAGCCAATGGACGGGCACAAAGCACCACAAAACCTGTTTTTGGAATTGGGCAAGGCAAACGGTATGACCAAAACTTAGTGTGCCTTCTTTCATCTAGACCTTCCATTTGGGATCAATTTATCTCTGATTGAAGTACATCCTTTAGAATTTCATTTAGTCAGGGTCTTTTGGTAAGAAATGTTCTTACCTTCTGTTTTTGAACATATATTTATTCATGCATAGTTTTCAGTCATCAGTTCTTCAAATAGTGTCTCTCTTCTAGTTTCTTCTTATGGAACACAAGTTAAACATACATTAGTGTTTATCTTCCATATCTTTTAAAAATCAGTCATGTTTTTCATTCATGTCTTTCTGGACTACTTTCTGGATAATGACTTTTGATCTGTCTTCTAGAACTACCTTCCAGTTTACTAATACTCTCTTCAGCTCTGTCTAATCTGGTGTTCAATTCAGTCACTGAATTTTTAATTTCAGTTATAGTACTTTCATTCCTGTTTGGTTCTTTTTTGAATCTGCTTGGTTATTCTTTGTAATCTCTTATTTTGTCTTCATTTTCAGTTTTCTTTTTCTTTAAATGTACTTTACATAATTTTTTTTGTGTTTTTTATCTGCATAATTCCAATATATGAAATCTTTATGAGTCTATTTCTGCTAGTTTTGTCATTGTTAGGAAAGCCTACCTCTTTCTGAGGGTATAAAGAAATTCCTTTATACTTTTGCATACCATTTTGATGGTTTTATTTTTCACCTTTTTACTTTGATCCATTTGGAATTTATCCTATTATATAGTGTGAGAGATCCAGTTAATCTTGTTTCCCATGGTTACCTACATATCCCAACACAATTAATTGAATATTCTGTCTTTTCCCTAATGACCTGCAATGCCACCTTTATCATACATGAAATTTGTAGCTATAATTAGGACTATTTCTGGCTTTTATTTCTGTTTCATTGGTCTATTTGTCTTATGCTTTATAATATATTATAAACATATATTTCTCATATCTAGGATTTAGTTATCTTTTCTAATAAGTAGTAACACCCATGGTTAAATCCACACAGTATCGAAGGATATGCAGTGAGATGTGCATCACCATCCCAGCTCTTCTGCATACCCAGTTCTCCTCCAAGGAGATAATCAGTGTTACTAGTTTCTTATACATGTTATGTGTCTTTCTAAAGATTTTTATTTCAAAATAAATCTGAAAAAATGAATGTCAAAACATAGGGAATCGGGAGGATAATGGGAACATGTAGTATGCAGAGGCTGACTAATTTATGTTTGGACCAAGATCTTGGTTGGAAGAATCTGAGGATCTTTGGTGTCCCCCTAATCTATCCTCAACACCCCCAGTCCCCTCAGCTAACCTCAGAACTCAACTTGGGACCATGAGGTTAGGCCTGCCTGGACTGTTGGCCAAATCTGGGGCTGCTTTCCTCTGGGATGACAGCTTAACAGCTCATGGATCCTGGGTGTGTTTTAACTCACGAAACCAGTGCCTTGAAGAACATCCCCGTACTTCCCTCCTTAATCACTGCCTGGCCACTGCGGTGCTTGACTCACTTGTTTAGTAATTCATCTGGAATGACCTATTTGGGAAAGAGTTACCAAGCACTGACCAGGTGCACGGTGCCATGCTGTGTGCCGGGGTCAGAAGAATCATTGTTGATTTCCACAGGACTGTATTTCATGCCCGTGACGTGCCAGACATATCTGGGGCCACATTGGTGACTCCAGGGCTGGGACTGTGCTTTCCCCACCCCTCCCTCACCACTGCATACTCAGCTCCCAGCACAAGGCCCAATACTCCACAGCTGCACAGTAGATAGGTTTTTGTTTGTCTGTTTTTGATTGAAGAATAAGAAGACCAGTTGGAGGAAAGATGGATTTCAGGAGGAGGGAGTGGTGGTCATGTCAGGTGCTACCAGGAAATTGATGAGGGTGAGAGTTTAACTTGACTCTGGATTTTTAGATGAGCGTAATTAGGATTGACAGGGCAGCGTGGGCCACGCCTGTGGGAGGAGAGGCCCGTGGCGGGCCGCTGTTGCTGGCATACAGGAGGGCGTTAAAAGTGTTGCAAGGGCTGATCTCTGGCTCCTGCCAAAAAAGCCACGGAGCAGGTCTCTGCAATGCCTTGAAAAGCAGAGGCAGTCGGGAGCTGCCCACCTGACTAAAAACAACGGTGTCCTGGGAACAGCACAAGAGCCACCCAGGGTCCCTTTGTGGCTGGCCACCAAGAAGGGCTTCTAGAAGAACTTTCTTACTGAAAGGAGAAGGACGTGGGTAAGAATTCCTCAAATATCTTCTCTCCCAGTGTTGTCTTGTTAAAGTATCAGCAACTGGTAGATACAGTTATTCTGCTTTCTTTCCCCTGCCTGAGGACTTCTGTGTCTAGTCAACCCAGAGTAAAATATCATGAAAGCAAAAAGCCACTCCCTGGAGCTATAAATAAGTTCCAGCAAGAAGGCAAACCCAAAGGGCTTTGATCACCGTGAGTCTCCCTCTGTCGCTTCCCACCGCCCCTTCCAGTTCTGGTTGCCAAGAAGATGACATAAACCCTCCTCAGATTTGCCAGGCTGCTCAGCCCTGGCTCCAGCCTCCCTCCCTTTTCTCCCTCCTCTTTTCACCCCACCTCCTCCTCTGTTAGGCAAGTGCATCTTCCACTTAGTGGCCAGAAAGCGTGGGCTCCCTGGTACCCAGAGCGGGTTTCTTCAGGGGTCTGCAGTAGCCCCGGATGCTGAAGTGTCCTCTCTTGGGGTTGGTATGACCCCATGTGTCTGCAGAGGACACTTGGGGTCTTTATAGAAGGTTTGTTCCCTGCAGAGCTCACATTTCTTGCCTGCAGAGAAAATCCAGGAGCTCTGGAAAAGGCTAACCTATCAGCTTCCCTTGCTGTCGATAGCCTGATTGATGCTCCTTGTGGTCATGGGAAGCCGAGGTAGTCTTTTGTTATGTTTATCTGTTGCCTCTGTAAATCTGTAGATTGACTGCTAAAAGTCAGTATCTGCTGTTCATTCAGAAAGTGAGGGTACTTGATTTGAGTAGCATTGTTACACCTGCTGTCCTGCCCCAGGTCCAGGGGTCTCTATTCCACACTCAGATTGTGGCTTTTGTAATGTTATTTTTGGGTGGGCGAGGTGCTAAGTCAAGGTGGGGCAGTTTAAGTTCTAAAGCATCTGCCATATACTGAGCACTGACTGCATGCCAGGCGTTGGTTAAACGGTTTACGCTTGGTAACTCACTGAATCCTCAAACCACCTGTTTTGCATAGGAGGAAATTGAGGCTCAGCTGGCTCTCCAGAGGCACTCGAGAGAAACCCACCTCCAGAAGAGCACTTGCTACGGTCTGCCAGGGCTGCAACCTCGGCAGTTAAGAAAGATGCGGCCTGAGGGGCAGGCTCCAAGGCAGTCACGGTGATTGCCAAAGAGCCTTGGGGTGACGTGTACTGTGCTATGGGGAAGGGACGGTCCGGCTGGTGTCAGGTGCTGGCTGTCGCAGCAGCAGAACAAGCGAGGCACTGCAGAAAGGCACAGAGGTGGCCAGAGAGCTGCCGTGAGGAGCCGCAGAGGCCTGGGAGCAGGAAGGGCAGAGCCCAGCAGCGTGGGGAGGTTGTACCGCTCAGGGGTGCTCAGAGGGCCTAGAGGGCGAGAAGCTTTTTGGCCGATGTCCCTTTATTGTACCTTCAGCAAAGGGGAGGTGGAATCCCAGGTGAAGGGCTTAGGCAAATCATGAGACAGGTGGCCCCCAGCATGGGGGATCCACTTGTGCAGACGGGATGCGGCTGGGCTGGGAAAGCCACTCCCGGGGGCCACAGTCCGTCCCGGGGGCCTCCCCTTCTACTACACGCTCTCGTACTGCTCTAAAAACAAACAACCACGAAAACCTAAGACGTTTTCACATGCTCGGAGCCTTTTTTGTGAGAGGCAGGATTAAGCAGGCCGGGACGGAATGTCCGAGGGCAAGCGGGTGCGTGTGCCGTGGTAGCACGGGGCAGCGTGTAGCAGAGTGGCCTACAGCTTCTTGATTACTCTGCGTTTTAATTTCGCTTTGCATGTTAACAAGACAGTGTGTAGAAGGTAAATTCAAATAGCATAAGAGAGGGTAGAGCAAAACACCTCCCTCTGACCAAGTCCCCGAAGCCATTCCCAGCCGGCAAAGCTCGCTGGGCGCGTGCGCAAGCGTGATCACAGGCATCGCGGCAGCCCCAAAACTCACTGTTCTGCTCCTTGTTCACCCTCCTTTGAAAGTCCATCTGGGAAATGGTACCATGACAGGGGTCCTTAAGTGAGTTTCCTCTTTACATTTTACTCTTCAAATCATGTCATTTCAGCAGACGTCTCTGATTGTTCGCCCCTTCCTGAGATGAATTAAGAACAAATGGCTGTGGTTTTTCCGTATCAAAACAAGCATGCAGATTACCCATTTCCTTGTAAATTAATTTCGAGTCCTTGAAAGCAAGTGATTGGCGGGGCAGAGGGTCCTGCCCCGCTGCCAGCCAGGCGCCGCCCCCTTCGTCTCCCTTCCTGGGGCCTTGACTCCTGCCTCAGCAGCTGGCCGTGGCTCACCCTGCTGGGGTCAGACGAGAGTTCCAGACCCCATCCCAAGGCAGAGATGCCTCTGGGGCTGCTCTGGGTGCTGCGTTCCATCAAGACAGGTCTGGCAGCACCGAGGTTAATCGAGTTCAAGTGCATTTTTCAAACATATGTGAACTGTTAAGTGTAACAGCCAAGAGTAAACTATTGGGGGAAACACCAGGTTTTCTGTTGCGTTTCTCCTCTTGGCTCTCACATCTATCCGATCACCCAGTGATTTAGGTACAGGAAACTGAGGCAAAGAACGTATAGTTTTCTTCCCCTAGTAATCAAGCCTGCTATACTTGTTTTTTTAAAATAGTGTAATTGTAGCCTCAGTAGTAGCTTGTGTTTACCAAGGGTACTAAACATTTTACTTGGTAACTCATTAATCCTCACGAGCCTAAGAGGCGACCTCGGTTATCTTTCCCCCTTTATGGGACGGGACGCTGAAGTTTGGGTGTGCCTTGGCCATGTCTCACAGCCAAGTGCGGGAGCCGGGCTGCGAACCCGGGCAGTCTGACAGACCCCGCGCTCTACCCTCAGCGCTGGGCGTGGTGGCTGCCCGCTGCTGCAGACAGAGGACGTAGTTCCAACAGAAGCACTGAACGTCTGGGGGAGGTGGAGGAAAACTTCCCTAACAAGATACTCAGGCACTGAGCTGGGTTGGTAGGTTAGAGTAAGGTAATGTCTGCCAAGAACATCTTCCTTTTGTTAATGTGTATAATGTGAAATTATTTTTTACTTTGAAATATGAAAAACAATTAGCCAATGGAGCTTACTCTAGAGATTCCCCAATTAAGCTGCATTTCTATCTTAGCGGGAGACTTTGTGGAAGGCAGAAGCCTGGACCAGATACTGCCCCCTGAGCCCCTGGCCCACGGCCCTTCTGGGGAATCTGTACTGTGCCCTCTGCAGCAATGGATATGTTTGTGCTGGACTCGGAACCGTGCTTGGAATACTACCTTCACTGACTGCTGTAGGTTTTATTTTCCCTTTGCAGTCCCCAGGTTCCTCTGAGGCCCCGGAGACAGGTGGATGGAGAGCTTTGCTGCGGCCCAGAGCTCCGAGTTGACGGCTCAGCGGGCTTCAGCGCCTGCTGCTCCCCTCCAGAAGAGGGGGGATTTGGGGCAGTGCGTTCTGGGATGCGGCTGCAAACTCTCTGGGCCACCAGGGGAATTGGAGGAGGCTGCGGTGGGGTCAGAATGCAGGAAGCTCTTAGCAATCACCCTCCGATTGGGGTTGATTGGGTTAAGGCCTTCCGGAATGGTGTAGAACAGTTGTGAACTCAGAGAACTGATGGAAGGATGATGAATCAAAAGGAATACAATAAACAGATTCCTTGTCATGTTGTTGGCTGTGTAGCAAATATCTGTTTTCTCCTTGGGATTATGTGAACATTTGCTTTCCTTTGATTTCGGGTTGTTATTTTCAATATTTCTTTTGTTAGCTGAGCTCTCTTAAAGGGCTTCAAACAGCTCTGTAAAAGCCCCTAACTCTTCCCTGTTGCAGGGCTGTGTTTAGAGTTTGGCTCAGCCTCAGCACATCACCTGTTAGCTGTTAGGAGGCTAATTCTGCAAACCATGACTTCATCTCCCTAAAGGAAGATAGACAGAATGCCTCGATACAACAGATATGGTTTAGTTCAAGACGTTTGGGAAGGGGGAAAAAAAGACCCTAAGCCTTTGGTCTCTGGGTGAACTTGGAAAGTAGACATGTCAAAGGTATTCCTGTTCAGACAGCTGGTCTGTAGTTGAGAAGGCTGCCAAACCATGCTGTTATCCAAGGCTGTGGGAATTTTGTCAAGTGGCCTTAAAACGATCATGTTCAATGAGGCTGGGGAAGGATTGGCCCACGGGTGCCTCTGGAGCACTTGCTGCTTGGAGGAGGGAGAATAAAGTTGCATCGCTGGCCTAGGCCCCTACAGATGATGGTGCCAGATGCTCACTAGTTGCCAGGGACCGGCCCTGGCCAGGAGCGGGAGCCAGGGATCCTTAGGTGTTTTGCAAATTTAGATCTTAAATAAAAATCTTAAAAAAATAGGTAACGACTGGGCCCGTTTGCTCATCATTCAACTTGTTCCCTTTGCAACATTTATAATTGGGGAACCTTATCACACCGTCCTCTCCAGAGCTGCCCCCAAGTGCCTTGGGCCCCAAAACAGTCTAGTATTGGTCACTGGTAACAAAACGTAGATGATCACTGGCCAAGGAGACTTGGCTTGCGGAGGTGGAGAACCTGGTGTAAGGGGTTCTGTTTCTTTTCCTTCTAATTGCTCTTTTCCCAGTTCCCTGCTGTGGTTTCTTATGGATTCCATTTGTTTTAGTTACAGCCTCCAGGGCTCTGGCTCCTGAAAATTCCCTCCAAGGGAAGATCCAAGAGTTGAGTTTTGGAAACTGTGGAGAAAAGGATTTGTGTCTGTAGATCTGGTGTTTTCCTAGTTTCTCAGAATCCCTTTTCTTTTAGACCAGCCACAGGCAAAAAAAAATAGAGATAGGAAACCTTTCAAAATATGAATTGAGTACAGACCCTTGTAGGAAGGCGTGGGCTACGCAGAGGCAGAGGCTGAAGCTGACTGTAAGAGGTGGCCGTCCTTGCTGGGGGGGGTTGGGGCCCATCCCGGTGTGCTGGGGGTCCAGGCAGGAATCGCTGCACAGCCCTGAGCCTGGGGCCTCTGTGGCTTTGCCTTTATAGCATTTGCAAAGCAGAGGACCACTTACCGGGAGGAAGATTTCACCAGGACATTTCCCTTGGTGACATGTGCCCTGCCCCAGTTCTTCAGCAGTCTCCCTCTCTCTCCCTCTCCCTCCCCTCGAACGGGAACACACCCTGGAGAGCAGATGGGAACCGTTCCATCTTGTTGAGTGCTGGCACTTTGCACCTCTCCTCTCTGCCTGCAGCAGGCAGCCCTCTCTGAGCCAGGAAAGCCCTTTTTTATGATTGCTATTTCTAAAACTGGACTCGGGATCAAAGGGTGGGAATTACTGATACTTGGCAAGGGAAGAGCTCGTGCTCTGGGTGACTGCTTTTGTGAGCAGCCGGGCGTCCTCCGTCTTTCTCGGCTGTCGTAAGATGCAGTGCAGGGGTGGGGTAGGGCGTGGAACATGCTTCTCGTAAAAGGTGTGTTTCTGAGGTGTGTCTCTGTCTTGTGTGTCCTTTGATAGTTACTATGGTAACTATCCATCTGAAAAAAGTGCAAGAGTAAACAGAAGGTAAAGCTCTTGTTCAACTCGCTGGAGTGTGACTCCGTGCCCCTCATTGTCACCCCTACTTGACATAGCTCCTTCCTCCTCCCCTCAGGGCTGCGGGACCACTCTTTGGCAGTAGTATTGGGGGGCAGTTATCTTGGTTTGCACAGATCGAAGACGAGCTGGGGTTTTGCAAAAAGGAAGGAGTCTTGGGTTTTGGGCTCCTTAGTGAAGAAGGCAGTGGAGTGACACCCCTGCCAGCTCTTTCCAAGGAGCTGAGATGCTTCCCATCCCGGCCCCTCCTCATCCACCGAGCTGCTCACTGTCACTTCCAGATGGTACCTCCGAAGCCAAGCTGAATTCGCAACATATGAGCACAGTCCTTGAAATTTCCCAAGTGGAGAAACTGAGGCCATTGAAAAGTGAGAGTGTAAGGGGGAAGAGCCTGCAGAAGCTGGAGGCGGCTGCTGGAGAATTGATGTCCAGGTTTCTCCGGCGCGTGGGTGCGCTTCTGGGTCACTCCCCTGCTTGCTCGTCTTACATGCTGCCTGCCCTCGCCCAAATCAGGGGCCCAACCACACTCGGAGTGCTCCCCCCCAGGTCTTTTCATCCATCTTTTTTTTTTTTTTTTTTTTTGAGACAGAGTCTCACTCTGTTGCCTGGGCTAGAGTGCCATGGTGTCAGCCTAGCTCACAGCAACCTCAAACTCCTGGGCTCAAGCGATCCTCCTGCCTCAACCTCCCAAGTAGCTTCATCCATCTTTCTTTTGCCTACACAAAAACAGTTAGGGCAGCACTGCAGAAAATAAACAGACCACATCCCTTCCTCCCTTCCCCACCACCAACGGCTGCTGAGCCTTGCTGGGGAAGTCGTTCTGCTGGCACTCGGGGCAGGAGAGGAAACAGGCCTCCTCCACTTCCCTGAGGAACTGTACTTTCAAATGAGTCTCTTGCCAAAGGGATGGGCTTAGGACTTAGCGAAAGGTCACTACTTATGGGCATTCTCATTCCTCATTCCTGTTCTCTCTCCCTCTGTTTTCAGTGAGGGGCAGGTAAAGCATTCTGAGCACATTACAGTCAACAGATTGTGATCCCCCAGCCTCCTCCTGTGTGTGTATTCTGGCTCTGCAGATACCGATGGCCCAGTGCTTCCCTGTGGCCTCAGGAGCGGAGCGGGAAGAAGCCAGGAAGTCAGCAAGGTGGGCTACGGCCCTGTGGTGTCAGATGCCCCTCGCAGCCTTCCTGCTGCAGGGCTTCCGGCCCGGGGACCGCTGTGGCTAGTTCTCCTTCCTGCGCCCTTGCTCCCAGGTTCCGTGTTCTTGCTGGCTTCAGAGTCCTGCTTGGTTTCGCTCCTGGGCTGTGGGCGGAGCAGTAGCATTGCAGGTGTGCTGCCCACTCCACGAACACAGGAGAATGAAGGTGGCCTTGGCTGGCCAGGCAGGCACCTGGGGCCTAAGGCTGCATCACAAGCACCTTTTCTGCTTGGCCAGGATGGGCCCATCTCTGCTGGGCGCCG
Source organism: Lepilemur ruficaudatus (assembly GCA_963574885.1). Taxonomy (NCBI): domain Eukaryota; kingdom Metazoa; phylum Chordata; class Mammalia; order Primates; family Lepilemuridae; genus Lepilemur; species Lepilemur ruficaudatus. Next base: position 28,617 of record CAUYRT010067449.1, on the reverse strand, counting down.
GGGGACACTACCACAATCAGTCACAGGGAAGCGTCAGTGACGCTGCTCAGTGGGCTGTCTCCCCCACCACTGGTAAACCGGGCTGTCCTGAGGCTGTGGGGGAACAGCGCTGTTGAGATGCAGGGGTGAAAGGGGGAGACGCGAGCCCCTCCGCTGGTTATTCCCTCTAAGTGCTGCCTGTCCTGCCTCCCTCCCCTTCCCACTCTCACGTGCATAAAGCCCAGGTAAAGGTCCCTGTGGCATCCTCCGTGGCACTGGCATCTGCACCCTTGATGTGATCTCCCTGCTGGCCTGGAACATGGAGAAGGCAGGGCTCATGGGACCTGTGTCCCTCCTGCCAACACAGAGCTGAGTGTCATCAATGTGGCCATTATTGAGCAAATGCATTCCTGCCTTGAGTTTAGGGGGGAACCTGCTGTTTCAAGTGTGACTGACTCCCCGCCCCTACTAAATACTGTTTCCATGAGTAGCCCAGCAGATTTTCAGCTTTGGACACGTACAGCAGTTCTCTGCATTAGGTTCAGCTGTTGGTACCTCTTAAAAAATGTGTAACGTGTAATGCTGTAAATTTTAAACACATGATTTTCATGCAGCTAGAATTTTGTTCCTAGTTACTTTGTAATGATTCCGAATGCTGTGACTTTGCTGGGGAAGTCTAGTGTTTACAGTGTAACTAAATATTAGAAATTCTTTAGTACGGGGAGGAGGTTGGACTTGGTTTGGGCCCAGAAGGGTGGCCTAGAAGGACGTCACAGCAGGCCGCGGCGTGGCCGAATTGCAGAAGTGGGGAGTGTGAGGTGCATTTTGGGACAGTCTGCACACCTCATTAAGGAAGTGAGGTGATGACGAGGTGGACGAGTTACCACGAGAACCGTGTTGCCGAGGAGAAGAAAACCTCTTGCCAGAGGGCGCCTCCTAACTGCCCCCGTCTTCGGTGCTGTGGACGATCTGTCTGGTCCTGTGAGACGCTGCCCCAAAGGGCAGTAAAGTCAAACTTGGCAGCAATATGGGTCACACACATAGCCACCTAATTTTTTTCTCGTATTTTTCATTTTGAAAAATTTCAAACATAGAATGCTAAAAGAAAACCTTTCTTTGACTTTCATGTATTTGGAGGCTACATTGTGATGTTTTGCTGCGTGTATACACCGTGCAATGGGCAGATCAAGCTAATTAACATGCACCACCTCATGTACCACTTAGTGTTGAGAACGTTTAAAATCTATTCTTTCAGCAATTTTGAAGTATACCTTATTAACTGTAGTTGCCATTCTGTGTGATCACTGAAACATGTTCCTCCTGTCTAACTGAAACTTCGTACCGTGTGACCTGCGTCTCCCTGCCTCCCCCAGTCCCAGGTAACCGGCGTTCCACTGTTTCTACGAGTTTGACGTCTTTAGATAACACGTGGAAGTGAGACCGTGCAGCGCTTTTCTCTGTGCCTGGCTTATTTCGCTTAGCACGATGTCCTCCAGGTTCATGCACATTGTTGCAAGTGACAGAATTTCCCTGAAAGGAACACTCATGTCATATACCTCGATCTAACAGCTGTTAACATTCTGCCACATTTGCTGTACTCTGCAGACTTTCTCAGAATTGTTACTCTGAGAGTAAGTTGCAGACGTCAAGATGCTTCACTCCTAAATGCTTCAGCTTGTATCTGCTAAGAACAGGACGTTCCCCATTGCGTGGCGATACCGTTATCGCACTTAAGACATTTAATGATTCCCTAGTGTCTGACGTCCAGTCCACATTCAGATTTCCTTATTTGTTTCCAAAATGACTTATACCTGTTTTAAAAAAAAATCAGGATTCGGTGAAGGACTGACACATTTGTATTTGGTTGTTACACCTCTTTAGCCTTTAAAATCTACAACACCCCCTATCACTTTTGTTGTATGTTTTTAGGAGATTGACTTTGTAAAGAGCCTAGTCACACGTTTCTGGTTTTGAATCCAAATGTGCAGACATTCCACACTGGTTCAGTTGACAGATTGAACACACACACCGCCCCCCTCCAATGTCAAGCCATCCTCGCCTCGAAACCCTATAAATCCCTTACCTGTTCAAGGTGCAGGCACAGAACACTCTCGGGGTCCGCACAGCTGACTCCACAGGGTGGGTCCTGGTGACATCAGGGGTGCTGACTGCAAGCAGCGCTTTCTGGGAAATGGGAGCTAGAACTAGGTCAGATCTCACCACTTACTTACTGAGTGACCTTCAGCTGGTCCCTTCTCCTCTCTCAGCCTCAGCTCCGTGTCCAAAACAAAGCAACTGGACCAGGGGTCCAGCTAGGTCCTGCTTAGCTTTGTGGTTCAGCCCCTCCGTGACTCTGCCCAAAGTACTTGCCGGGAAGACCCAGCTACAGCTTCTCGTCTCGGGGGAGCTGCATGCTGAAGCGGCTGCCTGCACCTGTTCCCAGCACTCTGAATGGGGCCGGGGGACACACAGGGTCCTCTGATGCTCTAATGTGACCATGTGCTGTTCTCTCTCCCCACAGCGGAGATTCTGGAGCTGGCTGGCAACGCAGCGAGAGACAACAAGAAAGGACGGGTCACGCCCCGGCACATCCTGCTGGCCGTGGCCAACGATGAAGAGCTAAACCAGGTACAGGGCTCTCCCAGCCGCCCCAGACTTGAGCAGGTGGTCGCAGTGCCTGAGAGGCAGGACTGAGGGGCCTCAGTGTCTGGCTGGTTATCAAGGGTGTGGACTGCGTTTTAGGTTCATTAGCAGCGTCCTTGCCTCTCGTGGCAGCGTGTCCTCAAGGCCTTATTGGCAGTGTGGGGAGGGGGGAGGAGACAAGGTGTTGGGCTCTCTCTGGAGGACAGGTATTATCTAACTCCCGTCCGGGTGAGGGGCTCTGGGGACTTGATCCCTGCGTAGTCAGCCTGGGTCCTACTGGTGTCCTTGTAGATGCCATGGAGGAAGGGGCGCTGCCACCCAAAGTAGGGGTGTGCACCGGCAGGCTGGCTGACAGGTGGGGTGGTCCGGCTCACCATCTGCCCCTTTGGTTTTCCTGCAAGCTGCTAAAAGGAGTCACCATAGCCAGTGGCGGGGTGTTACCGAACATCCACCCCGAGTTGCTAGCGAAGAAGCGAGGATCCAAAGGGAAATTGGAAGCCATCATCACACCACCCCCAGCCAAAAAGGCCAAGTCTCCATCCCAGAAGAAACCCGTGTCTAAAAAAGCAGGAGGCAAGAAAGGGGCCCGGAAATCCAAGGTACATGACTTGGCAGGGACGTGTGGAGTGGGGCGGGGTGGGGTGCAGATAAATGGGTCCACAAGAGGTCCCCTTCACCTAAAGGTTCCCCTTCCCCATGGGCTCATCCCGCAGATAGGACCAGAGGAGGAACACGTAGGAGCTGATTACACAGGGGCTAGTCAGCTCCTGTGGCCAGAGTCAGGACCGTCTGTCTCCCAGAGTCTGGACGCAGTTGGAGGACTGACCCCCTGAGGGTGAGGGTGATGGACGACGGGCTTTCAGGGACTGCTGGGGGTTGGTAGCCCCAGGCTGGAAGGACCTTTGTGCCTGGACTTCCAGGGAGATGCGCGCCCCATGCTAGGGGATGGCCACCACCTAGTCCTGCCCAGAGGGGCCATCTGCCCATGACGCTCAGTTGCAGAACTCCCACTGTGTTGCCGAGGCCATGTGGCTGTCCAGGGCTGGTCCGGACAGTTTGCTCTTTAGAGTGGTTGCTTCTGTCGAGGAGGAGGACAGAGGTATTTTTCAAGTGCTTCCTGCTGGGCCTCACTTGGATTGGCCAGGTCCTAGGCACTGGTCGTTTTGTGGTGGGGACACCCCTGTTGTCAGCGTGATCTATGTTGACTTGGGTGGGGGAGGCTAGCAGGTTCCGAGCCATAATCCATAGGCATGAGGGGACCCTCCAGGAGGCCCCGCCTGTGAGTGGTTGTGCTCACTGAGCATTAGCGGGAGACTGCAAGGCACCTCGGACACATATTTTTCATTCCGTCCTTGCTGGGCCCTGGCCTGTCACCTGTTGTCACAGCCTCCGGGGCCAACAAACATGGAACGGTGCAGTCAAAGCTTGGTCTTCAATGAAATGGAATCTTGAGGCTGCCCTGGCTGGAGGTGCTCCTTCTAACCTCCAGCTAGATTGGGAGGAAATTGCCTCTGACAGAAGGTGGCCTGTCTATTGTGTAAGACCCTCCATAGTGTAAATCTTTGCAAATACCTTGTGAGATCTAAAGGAGCAACGTCAGGAAATTCTTCCACGTGAGCCCAGATCCTCTCGCCCGAGTGAGACAGTGAGGACACCTTCCCGGGAAAGGCTTGAGGAGCTGTGGCCAGGGGAGTGGAGCTCCTCCCATCCTGCCGCACGGCCCCTCCTTCGAGCCTGACTGGCATCTTTGACCCCGACCACCTTCTCCCATCCACACCGTTTGTGGGGCCTTTACTTCAGGCGGAAGAGGCTCTATTTCTTTGCACACACAAAATCTAAATTCTTCTTGCTAACACGCCACCCAGCCCCAGCCCCACTCCCAGCTCTTTGAGAGAGAGAGACTCGATATTCAGGAGCGTCCTGTGAGTTATTTCCAGATGCCTGCATTCCACCTAGCTCCCGAGTCCTGGAGGAGGCTGGAGGCCAGGCAGGGATTTTGCAGAATGCGCCCTTACTCACTCCTGCTAACTATAAAATTAGCAGACGGAGCTGTTTCTTTTTCCCCTTTCAACATTTGCAGCTGGGAGGAGGAGCGTGGCGGGGAGGGCCGGGGAAAGTGCCTGTGCAGCCCTTTCTAAATGTTAAAAGGATGAGGATGCCAGATCTGTCATCTCTTAGAAATGGACCCCGGGGACCTGGCTGCCCACAGAGCAGGGCCGGTGGCACTTGGTGCTGGGGACCAGCAGGGGCAAGACACTGTCTTCGGCGTAGCCCCGGCTCAGGCTGCGTCCCAGGCCATCACCTCTTTTACGCACACGCTGTTGAGATTTGGGCACGTCTCTCAGACGTCAGCGTCTGCAGACAAACCCAGGCCGAGGCTCGTTCCCTTCCCGTGCCGCCCAAGTCTTCCCTAGCGGTTTTGGCCCCGTGACTTTGTGAACTTTCCGATTTACCAAACACTAGGAATTTCTTCTTTCTTTTTGGATTTGAAATATAGGATGTGTGTGTGTCTTCAGCTCCTAGTAGCTATATTTGGAACTCAGTGTTTCTAATAACCATATGCCAATAATCACTAGACCACTCAACTTTTCCCTTGATTACAAAAGCAGGAAGTCTGTTATGGTGGTCTGTGTTTCTTCCACACAATAAAACACATTGTCTGCTTACTGTACCAGTATTTGGCTAACATTAAACCCTGGGGGAAGCTGAAATTGGAACCGTGAACAGCTAATTTTCAAAACATTTGTTTAATGTAAATTGTGGTGTCAGCTCCCAGAAACAGCGGAGAACCCTGCGTCTCCAGGTTTAAGTGGAACGTTCTGAAAATAACCTTCCCAGGGACACGCTGAGAAAGCCTTAGTGACATGCTAAAGCACTTGTAGTGAGAGGGAGTTGGTATTTTTCAAGTGTCAACACTTGAATTCCAAATCATAATTTTTCCCCCAATTCTATGCAATTTGAAGGTTTTGAAAATCTCCAGTTGTGACAGCTGAGTCAGCTATGGTGGAAACGGTTAGAGAAGGCAATAGCCCCTGCCCCCCCCCACCTCCCGGGGCTGGGAGTCCAGAGCCCTGGCTGTGTCCCAGGGTTCCTCCCTCCTACTTGGGTGGCCTCAGGCAAGTCTTCCCCTCTCTGTGCCTCGGTTTACCCCACCCTATAAAAAGAGTCCATTCCAGCCTTATAATTCAGTGACTATGCATACCGCATGCGTTTTTGAGTAGGTAACACGTATAAGAGTTTGGACAGAAGGAAAGAGTGTGTAGCGGAGACATCTTGCTGCCATGGTAGTCACCCCTTCTCCCCGGGGCAGTCTCTATAGTGGGCTTTTGTCTCCTGTCAGAAAGTCTGTGCATAAGCATAGAGGCATCAATCCCTCCCCATCTATCTGTTCTTTTTTTAAAAAAATATAAATCACGTGACCCAGTGTTTTGGCCGTGTGGTGTAGTAGTTAAGAGTGCAGGCTTTGGGGTCAGCCACTGGGCTTTGTGTCCCAGTCCTGCCATTTGCTAGCTGTAGGATCTTGGCAAGTCACTTCCCTGGTGTTCAGCTTCCTCATCTGTGAAATGGAGCTGTACGAAGTGGTCGTGAGGCCTAACAGGATTCACGGAGAGGGCGTGGGTGGAGCGGCGTGGCACGCACGGCAGCCGCCGCTGTCGCTCTCTCAGCAGCTCTCCCGCGTCTGTGCACGCAGAGCCGCGTTCACGCCGCACGGGCCGACTGCAGCTCCTGACGTGATACGTAAAACCCACGCAGCCGCTCTTCCACGAGTGGACTTTGAGGTTGTTGCGAGGTTCATTCTGACGGGGCCGCAGGGGCTGCCCTTGTGCGTAGGTCTCTGTTCGTGTGCAAGTAAACCTGTAGGATAGAGTCCTCAAGGTGAACTTGCCGAGGCAGAGTTAGGTACACTTTTAACTTTGGCTATCGCTCACAGAAAACTTCAACCCCATTGAGATATTTCAAAAGCAGCCTCATCCTTTCAACCATTAATACCAAGACGTTTGAAGAATGAATATTCTAGTTACTCTTCTCAGTAGTGGACACAGTTCCCACCCGCCCTCGAAGCTCAGGGAGGGGTGCAGATTCATCACAGAGGGTGGGAGGGAGTCGCTGCTACGGCAGAGGCAGCGTTGTCACCTGGGTGGTTAGGTGAGACTCTCGTAAGGTGGCGCTTCAGCAGAGACCTGACAGTGAGGTACTTGGCCATCCAGGTGAGCGGGAGCAGAGAGCTGCCGGCCGGGGAACAGCAAGCCGGCCTTGAGGCTTGAGGTGGGGCACGCTCGGCTCCTCCCAGGAGAGCTGGCTGGCCTGTGGGCTCCTCATGTTTTCATAACACGGACACCTTTGGCAGGGGGAAGGGCTGGGAGCCCTTCTCAAGATGAGTTTTCAAAGGCATAAGATAAAATGCCTGAGATTCAAAGGAAGCTATTTACGCTTACGTCTCCCAGGTTAAGACCCCCATCAGAGTGTTTACTGCGAATCATAGGATAATCTTTAGGGGATTTCTAAGAAGACAGTTTTTGTCAAAAAATTGGGTAAAGTATTATTTCGCCTAGGATTTTTCAAACATAAACCTGCACCATCCCCAAACCCCACTCCATCCCCACGTGAAAACCACCCTCCGGGATCATGAAGATAGGATTGCTCCTGGCAAAAGCCCAAGATGATTTTGGTAGAGTGTCTCTTTCTTAGAAATAAATATTTGAACTGCAAATGAAATGATTAATGTTCTGGTAAGGGGTGCCAAAGAAAGGAATTGGTTCTTTTGAGAAGCTGCCATCCTTACAAAATTTTGCTGGCTTTTTAATGATACTTCAGGCAGTTCAACTACCAGAGTAAAAGAGTCTCTAGGCATAGGTCGACTTGAGGTGATGACTTCATGTAAGTCTTTTTGGGGGACTCAGTCCTACAGTCTCCCAGCTGACTCCAACCTGGTAGGTTTTCTGCTCAAAACAAAGTTGAGTGCCTCTCCACTAAATGGGAACCTTGGGGTTTGTAGAACAATATAAAATTCTAAACAATTACTTTGGAGATTGACAAACAGGATTGTTTGCCAACATTTTTTTCCCCAAGCTGGGATATGAAAAGAATCTCCCACCTAGGATTACCTCTTCATAAAAGAAAAAGCATTTTAATACTGAAAAGTTAGAGGGAGACATAATTTCAGACAGCAGCAGCCTTCGTGAAAAACTTAGGCACAGCTGTTAAGATTTGAACGCGGTAGCATCTTACAAGCACTGAGTTGTCCCATGAGGCAGGAGTTCTCTGCCGAGCAGACGGGCTGCGGAAACCAGGAAGGACTGGCTCGTCTCCTCTCCGTGGGGCCCTTTGCTGCCTTCTCTCTAAGGCGCTGCGTCTGATGAGCTCTCTAGCCTGTGTCTCGTTTTCCGAATGAGGAATCTGAGGCTTAGGGACAGTGAGCAGTTTTCCCAAGGTCATGCAGCTAGCAGAGCTCAAAGTACAAATACTCAAACACAGTACTTCGGAGTGCAGACAGAGTGTCACTGTTACGTCCTGTGACCGTGGACTGCTTCCCTTGGTGGAAGCCCCTCTTCTGATGGCGGAGGGCGGCACAGCCGCCCCCTGCAGGGGGAGTGGGGGCCAAAGCCTTATCGAGTCATTGCTGAGAATCACCAGTGTCATCAGAGGTGGCTGCTGATTTGTATCAGGGGCACAGGGAAGCTTGAGTGCCTCCCTCCCAATAAAACCTGCTCCAACTCCCAGGTGCCTGAAATCCCATCAGCTAGGTCTTTCTCATCTCTTAAAATCCAGGTATCCGTGGCAGGAAGCGCTAAATCCTTATCTGCTTATCCCTCCACGTGAGAACCTTTATCCCATTCCCAAGTATTTCCTGAGCGCCACCTGTATGCATGGTGTTGCACTGAGTAGAGTAGGGCATTGATTTTCAAACATTTTTGCTTGTGTACCTCCTAAAAAGAATTTTTAGAATCTCTGTATCATACACATTTAAAATTTGACAGCTAAACTTTTCATTATAAATTTAAATAGCTGCAGAGGGTATCATTTTTTGGCATACTGTAAACACATTAAAAATAAAACTGTTCCTCATCTAAGTGTATCCAATGCAATCTAAATACTGTGATGATTTGATACACCATCGTCCACTTAAAAAATACACAAACTAGCTCTTTTTTAACAATTGGAAAATTTGTTTTTTCCCTTTATTCCCCCTTCATTTGTTCCACAAACTTTCATCCCAGTGTAACACATATTTATGCTTATCTTTTGTTATCTGCAACAAAATGATACATAAAAATTTATTTTGAAAAACTTGCTTTTCACCTTTCTAAAAGCACAAAATGATACAGATTCTACAGGATTGGATAGTTATGACACTTATTAATAATACACTATTGATCAAACTGAGAAATGCATTATAAATTTTAACAACTATTAAGGAAAAAAGTAAAATTTTATTGGAAAAGCATCTTGTAATGGGATGGGTAGAGATTCCCACCCCCAGTTCAAGTATCTTAAGGTGAATATTACTGCTAAAATGAGATGGTTCGGCATCCCATTTTAATATACTTACAAATACCTGGCGTTCTTGTTTGCTAAAATAAATGGTAATGGAAAGTTTTGTTACAGCAATGTCATGCAATCCTCTGAACCGTTTCTGATATATGCCAACAATCATGTAGTGATCTTTCATCAATGTGTTTTAATAAATGTTTTATTTTAGAATAGTTTTAGATGTAGAGAAGGGTTAGAGTACAGAGAGTTCTTGACTACCCCTCACCTAGTCTCCCTGTGGTTAACATCTCACGTAACGGTGGTGCCCACGGCCACGACTAGGAAACCGACACGGGTCCATTCCTGTGTCGGTCCAGGACATTCCTGTGTAGCTAAACTACACCAGTCTGTTTTTAACGATCTATCGGCTGTTAACTCAATTAGGTATTTCTTCAGTTTTGTTGAAAGCAGAGAATTTAAAACACCTGATTTGCAGAAGGCCTTGTTATCCAGCCTTTCCCTTTCTTGGTTCCTGGAAAGTATACCAAAAAAGGCTTTGCTAAGACTTACTATATAATTGTTGATTATACCCATTTCTCTTTGGCTTGTCCAATCTGACCCACGCAAAGTATTAAGAAAATCAAAATAGTGATAACTTTAATGTCTCTTTGGCAGTGCCCTATTTCTTGATAAAATGCTTTTTGTCTTACCAGTTATATCAAAACCTTGGAATTTCAGATTTAGCACATTTAATTTATTGCAAATGTCAGACAAACAACCTAATTGCCAAAGCAGTCCTTATTGTTAAAGCAATCAGCAAAGTTTGACCTTTATTTTTCAGTGTAAGTAACAATGTTAATACGTTAGTGAACTTGAATCTTAGACAAATGGGTAGGGAGGGCACAGGCCTTGTACTTCTGAGTGTATTGTCACATCCATCCTTTAGGAAGGCACAGCTGTCTGCAATATTTCTCAGCCCTTCTTTCTTAATTTCCTCCCCCCGACCCTCCCTGAAGAATGATGTCATTTTTGATACTAATTTGGGGAAAGGGAAAGGTGAAGTGTCTAAATAAAAACTGTCTTCACCCTATAATATATCGGAATGTAGGAATCCCAAAATTAACCCAAATATCCATTTCTAATACAGGATTTGTCCCTTAACGGAAATATGCAAAAAATCTATATCCCTACTCCCAGGGTAGTGTCCCGTACTGATACTCCGGGAAGCGGGAGGAGCGTGGCTATGAAAGGAACCCCAGCATGGAACCTTGACCACAGTTATAGATCCCGCGCTCCGGGCAGATCGGCTGTAGGATAAAGTGTATTAGGAAGCTGAAGATCTGGAAGTTGGTTTATTTAAAACTCTTGATGCCACTTACCTCTTGGAAGACCCTTGGGAACTCCAGGGTGCCCGTGCTTCCGTCTAAGTCATGCTGGGGAAGAGGCCAAAGAGCAGGCTGAGACCCAGGCCCACTGGGGTGGCGTCCCCAGGGAGACAGATGGATTTATAACGTCCCCCCCACACACATGCATCCTTTTCTAGCGCTGGTTTAAATGAAGGAGTATGGAAGCGAGTCTCATCTTCTGGGTGGGAGAAGGTTGGGAGGGTTATGGTCCTTGGTCTGCTTTTTGAGAATAGTGACCTAGCACAGTGTTTTCTTCTTAAGCTTGGATGGTGTGCAAGACATCTAGAAAAGAAAAACACTTGAAGATCCTTAGTAGACATTTACTTGATCTGGTTTTATGACAAGTGTCCTCTTCTAAATGATCACTGTAAAGTGAAGTTTCACCTTTAAGTAGCAGTTTTTTAGATTAGAAAGTGATAAAAATACAATTTAACACACAGAACTCTTGTACCTCCAAACAAGTCTGCAGTCCCCACTTTGGGAAGTGCTGAGAAGCAGTTGTGTTTAGTGTCCTGTCTTGAGCATGATGGGCGAGGCCTGTGCGCCGCCTCCCCGTTAGGAAGTCCGGGCTCGCGTGTGTGGCCTGTACCCCGGGTGGCCTCACTCTGACCCTTCTGTCTCTGCAAGAAGAAGCAGGGCGAAGTCAGCAAGGCGGCCAGCGCGGACAGCACGACGGAGGGCACGCCCGCCGACGGCTTCACCGTGCTCTCCACCAAGAGCCTCTTCCTCGGCCAGAAGGTAGGCGGACGTGGGCTTCGCTCCGCTCCAGGGCCCCGGGACAGACGGGCACAGGCCACCTCCACTGGCAGGCCTGGGGACTCCCAGGGCCACTCCCAGCTGAGCGGGTGGGCAGCGTGGGCAGGGGGCTTGGGAGTGGCCTCGGGGAGGGCTGAGTGCCGAGGAGACCACAGAGCTGGGGGGGACTCCGGCGGGCGGGGCAGGGAGATGGTGTCAGGAAGAGGGCAGGAGGCTCCTGTGTTGGGGGATCGGGACCCTTGGGGTCAGCCTGCAGAAGGTGCCGCCCCTGTGGGATAACCTGGTCCTCAGATAGCGCCGGCCAGGAAACTAGGCACAAGTCAGATCCCTGGTGTGGGCAGGGAACGATCCGGCAGGCCGCCTGCTGGGTCTGGTGGGTGCTGAAGCCAGAGCCTCGGGACCTGCTCCTGGGGCTCGGCGGGGGATTGTTTTCAGATGTTCTGGTGGGTGTGCCGGGGTTTCTTCCCTGATGAGCCACCGGACGACGCTCCGAGCCAGCTGTTTGTCTGTTTTAACCGTGGGCAATGTATTTTCAGCCGCCCCTGTGACGCACCTTTGCCAGGACGCCATGGTTTTGTAAAAGATGATTGACTTTTATTGAAAATAAAAATGATGCAAAGGCTTTTAAGACCTGAGAATGAGAGTTAATTAATATTTCTCTGTTGACACCAAAAAAGGGGTGGGAAGAGAGGGAATTAAGCTCTTAATTTTTTTAGTCTACATTTAAAAAATTAAAGGAACAAACGCGACCTTCCACGTGAATTTGCATTTAGTTGGGACGTGGTCACAACGTGGTCCTGAAGCCGCATCATTTTTACAGCCTCGCCGTCGGCCTCCGGCATCACAGTGGCGCGGTGCGCTCGCCCGCGGCGCGGCGGTCCTCCTCCCCTCCCCTCTGTCACTGGCTGCACTGAGTCGCTCATGCTGCAGTTGCTGTGGTGGACTCTGTGTTCCAGAATATAACCATTCCTGTTTACGTTTTTAACCATTATTTGTATTTTGTATGCATTTTTCAAAAGAAAAAAAAAGCAGCACTAGTTGTCATCTTAAGGTCTGGGGCTTGGAAAGTTTTTGCTTAAAATATTTTTTCTTTTAAAAATTTCAACTCAGCAGTGAAGGCAGCCACCTGGGTCTTCTCCCACACCCTTTCACGTGTCCTCCGGCCATATATTAAAAGTTAACGTGACCTGTCATCCAAACTGCGTCAGTTTGAACTAGAGCATGAAAAACCCTGCTACCTGGGACTAGGTCCAGTGTGTTCTAGGCCCCTAATGCAGACTGTTAACCAAGGTCTTGGAGGCTTCTTAAGCAGGTAGAACATTCAGCCCCCAAGGTCACCTTTTCTCACTCGCTTCCCCAAGCTGCCTGGGGCGCCCCCCAGCCTGTTCTCTCCCTTCCCTGCTACCCCCTGCTGGCCACACCAAGGCCAGCCTCAAATCAGAACTCCTCGCACCGTCCCCTCTTGCCGGATGAACTAAAATACTTCCAAAGCAGCAGCAAACGTGGCTATACAAATGTCCAGGTACAAATGGGGGTGCCTTTCTTGTTGCTGTGTTCTTCAGAAAGAAACAGGATCAGGCCCTCTCTGGGCTCTGTTGCATGTGGGCCCTCGAGGGGGAGGTGGGCAAAGGCTGCAGACACCTTGCCGTCTCTTCTGAAGAGCTGGTCACATGTCAGCTGTCAGTGACTCTCCATTTGGGGCACACCTGGTCCAGGTGTTGCAAGAATAAAAATCAAGTACAAATCTAGTTTATGCTGACTGCTCCCGACTCAGGGCTTGGGGTTAGGGGGTCCAAAGTGCCACAGAGAAGTATTAAGACTCTGTAATTGACAGACATACCATCTAATGTTGTTTAAGAAATAGAGGAGCATGAGAGCAGTGAGCCTGACAGTGTGAAACTAAAGCACCCGTTACCGTGACGTTTGGAGGGAGAGTCTGAAGGGTTGAGCTGGAACGCAGGGCAGAGCGGCCGGCCGTAAGAGGCGAGGCTGGATGCAGACCCTGACGGACCACCAGCCTTCTTCACTGTGTCTCCTGCCTCTGTTTCTTAGTGGCAAAAAGGAAACAGCAAGCTACTGGGAAACCGCCCTTCCTGTTAAATGTGCTTGCAACTTCATGACACGAGATTCACATGTCCACAAAGAGGTAGCCCCAGCCCTAGCACTGCAGATGGGTTTGAGCAGAGCAAACGGCATCTTCCCAAACGTGGCTTCAAAGAATAAAGCCTCATCTCAAGTCAGCCTGGGCACCAGTGTTAGCACCGGGGTACCGCTGCTCTTTCTGAAACCCCTCACCCCCACAGCGTGAGATTTACATTGTAGAGCATTATTTTGAAGCACTACTTTCTGGCCCTTTGTTGGCTGTGACTGACAGGTGAAAATCATGGCATATAGTACCGAAAGGGCAAGAGTCACAAAACTGACCCATACAGATTTTTATACAAAGCATATTTAAAATGTTATAGATATTAATTTTGACTTGGATTTTAGGAAATGTTTCAAATGGGGTACTGCAGCATGATGGCTCTGTGGTACCCTGTGTGCTGTGAATCTTGTTTTTCCGTCTGGCAGTGACAGCAATGCTTAGCATCGCAGGCAAGCTGGGGGTGGAGAAAGGATACCGTGCCTGTGCCTCGCAGTAAGGCCTGGGTGCTAAGCCACTCACAGGAGGAAACGGCCGGGGCTTAGGCCCCTGGGCTCTAGTTTGTTGTTGTTAATGATGTATTTCACCTACTGCAGTCTCAAGTCTCAGGAGTAATCACTCTTGTTACTCTGTGATTTTACCCAATGTTGACACACATTTTTGAATTGTTTTAAAAAAGAAAACAGCGCTGTAAATCTGAATCAAGTAAATGTTTTTGCTTTGTGATTCAACCGAGATTCGCAGCTGCTTTCCAGAGAGGTTCTAAAACCTGATGGTTTTCTTTTCAAAACAAATTTCTAATATATATTAGAATCCACAAGTCTATGTCCCTGGTAGCAGATGATTTAAGTTTCCTTGGCAGAGTCAGTATTACAGGAAGCATTTGGGAAGGCAGTCTTGGGAGGGTGTGAGTGAGTCTCTACCTCCCAAATAATCAGGATGCAACCCCAGCATGCAGGCCATTCAAAGCAGGCATGGGGTGCCATGGGTTTTCTCTGATCCACACACCCTTCCTTCCCATGGGGGCTGGAAAGCTGTAAGGAGAGAGGGAGCCCGTGAAGCAGCAATAGTGGGAGAAGGAGCATTCACCCCTTTCCAGCACGGTGGCTCACGGCTGGCGAGCGCGTAGGAAACCCCTGGGCCTCCAGCAGTGTCCTCATGTGTCCTTACCTTTGAGGCGGCCTTTCCAGCCAGACACCCACTAGCTGCCACTGCCAGGCCCGAGGCCTCTGCAGAAATCCAGGCTGGGGGTCATGCAGAGAAGGAAGCACAGACACGGGGGCAAAAGCAGGCCCAGGGGAGACACGGTTCTCATGAGGGGTCTGGAAAGGGTCTGATGGAAGACATCGCCCTGCCCATCCCTCTTAGTTGAAGTGGACTTTGGGGACAGGAGAAGAATTGTTTGTATGTGGCCAGTACAAGGGCACGAGACCAGCCAGGCTTCCTTCCTTGTTCACTAGAAGGGATGAGAGAGACCAGAATCTGACAGTTACAGGCTAGACTCAGATACTGCTTTCACAATCACTGTCGTTGCCTAAAAGTGAATTTCTAATCATGTCACCAAAAAAAAAAAAAAAAAAGACTGTCCTATTTCCCATAGCCAAGTAGGTCAGGCAGTCTGCATGTCCATTTGGGAGCTGCGTGCCGCCGGCTGCTTCCCTGTCATCGGCAGACGGCCTCCGGCCTTGCCCTAAGTGGCGGTGCCAGCCTCTCATCCGGGAGAAGGCAGATCGGCCCTGAGCCATCTCACACCCAGGCCAGGCCCAGTCCCTGAGCTTTGGCGTTTCCATTAACCTTGCCTTTAGAGAAGGGAGGAAGTTCATTTCCCGAGTTACGTCTGAGAATGTTTGACGTCCAGTTCCAACTCTGTGCGCCCACCGAAACCCTGGCGCTGCCTTGGGCATTGGTGGCACTTGGGAGGCAGTGCCCTCTCTGCCTCCGAGGGGCTTACCCTCTAACGAGCTCACACCACGGGTGGAGAGCAGGAGCTTGTGTGGACATACACACTGCAGGGAGGACTTGGCTACTGTAGCTGAGACTGGCCCCAGCGCAGCCAGCCGAGGTTAGGCTCGTCAGATCCCAGTGGTGGAGGGGATCCGGCAGGTCAGGAGGCCAAGTCCTTTTCTCCCAACTCCACATGCAAGAGGGACCCCTGCCTACTCTGTGATGGCAGTACCTGTGGTCACTCTCTCCAGTGGCTGATGATCTTCACAGCTGCTTTAAATTCCCCATGCTCTGCTATAAAACTTAGTTTTTCATCTTTCCCAGTCATGGAACAAAGAAGTAATCACCTCATTCAGATTCCGAAACCATTAGTGATCCTCATCCCTCCTGGCAAATCGGACAAATCTTGGGAATTTTCAGTTTCCCAGAAATCCGATTGCCCAGCCTGCAGGTACCACTCCCCTCCCCATGTGCTTCAGATGGTCACGGCCCCTTTGGCTGAGCCGCCCAACTGGACTTGACCCTGGCTGGTGGGAGGGGACCCTGAGACTTCCTAGGCCTGGGCGTGTGTCTTGGCTCTCCCACGCTTATTCACGTGACTGACTGGACAGTGGGATCCTTTCCAGACACGTGCAGACATGTCCATTTGGACCCTGTGCTCACAGGCTTGCTTCTGTCCAGGGAGCTACTGTCTCGGTTCATGATCATCTCATGTTGGCCTCTGCCCACTGGCCCAGCCTGCCCCAGCCCAGTGGAGTACCCATTTGTCTTTCCAAAGTGCCCAAAGTAATCTGTCTTTTCCCCTCCCTGTTCCCCACCCCCGAAATACACCCGACTCCAGAAGATTTTTTTAAAAATACATGTTTGTACATATAGCAGCAAAGCTACTTTGTGGCTCAGCCCCATACCCTGAGGATTTCTGCGGAGCCCTGGCGCACAGCAGAGCATAGCTGGAAAATCACAACTGTAGCCTCATGCACAGACATGGGGTGAGAGTGGACAGCGCTTGGCTGGCTGGAAATTCTAGTGCTGTGAGTGGCAGCGGATCTCTGAAGTTCACTAGTCTGTGCTTCCGAGGGGTGGGGAGCTGCCCCTGGTCAGAAGGGAAGGCGATGAGTCCAGAGGGAACTGAGACTTTTCCAGGGGACTTCAGCTCTGTTTGCAGCTGCTCCCTCGCTTCAGCAAAGCCAGTTCTCCCAGAGAATTCCACTCTCCGAGACGGGGGTTCTCCCCAGAACAGCCGGAGGCGGCCACTGGGGGTCTTCCTGGCTGGTTGGATGGGATGGAGCCCATGAAATAGCCAGTTTTCCAGGGAAGCATTTCTGACTATAAACCCAGAAGCATCTATACAATTGGAAGCAATTGTGAATTTTAAGGATTTAACATGTATTTTTAAACAAGAAAGGAATCTTACAGATGCCTTGAAAGTATACTCATCTGTGCTGTACGGAGTGAGATGCTTCTTTCCCTTTTTTCTCCTTTGCCTGCCTCCCTCACCAACCTCCTGCCTCTTCACGCAGTGTGGAGTGTTTGTTTTTTGGTGGGGGGCAGGGAATATTGGCTTAATGTGAGTTTTTATGAACAGCATTTGCTTGGAGCCAAGTGGAGTACCCAATGATAAAGTCCTTCACCTTATTCTGAATCCTGAGAGTTCATGTTCCTTGCCTTAAGGCCCCCGGCCTGTGCCCAGCCACACCCCTCCTCCCGGAGGCAGCAGTCGGGCCCTGGCGTGGCCCAGCTCTTCTCTGCGCCTCTGCCCTGGCGCCAGGCCCCTGCGCTGCTGAGAGCCTCACAGTGCGAGCGCATCCCCCTGGGCATCCTGCAGCGCTGAGCGTGGGGTGGCCCCTAGATCACTCTGTAGCCCTGTGAACAATGACCCATAAAGTCCAAGTGGATCAAACTTGTTCCTCTTCTCTCTTTGGGTCTTTAGAAAATGAGCCCACTGCCCTTGAGGCAGAGCCTGGCCAGATCCCTCCTTGGCCATATGACCAAATTTACTTCCACAACCGTTTTCTACCAAAGAATGACTGTCAGTCTAAGCCAGGTCCCTTTTTTGAGAATCTAACCGCTTCTGGGAATCAGAAATGTGGGTTTATCTCTCTGATGCTTCTGGAGTGTCAGGTTTTTCTGTTTGGTTTTGTTTTCAACAAAATGTTTGGCCCCAGAAATTCAGAAACTTGGAGCTTGGTTGCCAGGAGCTTCCCTGCCAAGTGTCTGCACATAGCCCCACCCTGAGCGAGCTCCTGGGCAAAGGCCCTGCCTTGGTGGGCCCCGCAGGCCACGGCCACTCTCCCAGCCCAGACCGTCGTTGGCCTTGGGCACCAGCTCCACTGGGGGCTATTCAGGCATTGCACTTTGCTGCAGCTGCTATGAATTCATGTCAATGAAAAATGAGCAGCTTCCTTGCGAGCACGCGTGTGCACGCATGTGAGAGCAAGCTTCACTGCAGGCATTTGCACCTACAGAAGAGGAAGGGAAAGGGTAGAATCCAGGACAGCAATCCTAGGCCCGTTGATTCCCCTTGTCCTTCTGACAGCAGAATCTAGAATTCAGGATCCCTCTCCTACTCAGAAGGCCTGGGTTGCCATGGCAGTAGTATAACAGTGGGGAGGAAGGACATTCAGTGGCTCTTCAGAAAGAGCAAGTTGATTGGGTAGACAAAAAACTCACTCGGGGAAGACTCTAGCTATAAGTCACCTGTTGGGTCTCAGAGCAGTCTGACCAGCAATGTGAAAACTGCTTAAAAGACACGTTGTGTTGCTGGAGAACTGCTGTTTCTTTTTCCCCTGGGTTTCACCAGAACTTCAGCATTACATGACTCATGGGCATGTAAGTTAGATGTTGCTAAGCAGCAGACTGTTCCTGCTCCTGGCAACCCCTGAGCAGGGCAGGGGAGCCAGCCAGCAGTCACAGCGATGGGGCCAGCCTTAAATACCTGCAGCCACTTGGAGGACGATGGCAGAGCTACCTAGGGGTTTACCCAAGCCAGGTAGGACTTGTGCACCCCCTCAGCACTCCAGGATGAGGACAGTCACGTATGCAACCTTCCCACCCCCAGCAGTGAGTACTCTGGGTCCTGACAGCTGCTTTACTCTGGCCCCCAGGCCACAACCTCCTTTAAGGTAAAGCTGATAGTCCCAGTCCAGTGTGGCTGTGCTTCCCTTTGGCCCCAAGCATCACCCACGGGTTCTGGACACCGAGCCTAGTTTGCTTCCTTCCGGCATCCCAGGCAGCACTGAGACTTAGTTTGAAGTGGGTCCGTTACAGCCAGTGACTCCCTGTCTCCCTCTGGGCCCAGTGCACTTGGAGTGTCCGCTGCCCTTCGCCTGCATCCCAAGGCTCCCTTCTCTGAGACTTCCCGGCTCTCCTGTTATTTCCCACCCCGTGCTTTTCTTTTCAGCTGAACCTTATTCACAGTGAAATCAGTAATTTAGCCGGCTTTGAGGTGGAGGCCATAATCAATCCTACCAATGCTGACATTGACCTTAAAGATGACCTAGGTAATTGGGGATGGGGTTCGGCACCACCAGCCGTCAGATGAAAAGTTATGGAACCCAGAATTTAGGCTTTTCCTCTTCCCATACTTCAGAGTAATCGAGCCAAATTCCTAAATCCAAGATTGACACGCGAGTATAGACAGTGAATATCGACTTACTCCAAGCCATTCCAAACGGCAGTGGCCTCGTAGGCTTCATTAAGTGTGATTGGCTACTTTCCCCTCACTTGCAAATATGTTGCATCTAAATTCTCTTCCATAACGATCAAACTGACTGCTGGTTACTTGGGGGGGATTTTTAAACACGTGTCTGGTTTTTGTTTTTGTTTTTTTTTAGAACTGAAAAATCTCAGGTAACCACAAAATGATAGTTTCTCCATTTAAGCCTTAATCAGAAATGAAACTCAAAGTGTGAAAAGGAAGACCAGCCACATCAGTATGCCATGAAGCTGTCTTTAACGCACACGCAAATTGGTGTCCCCTGAATTTACCACCCACTATCCCTCCTTCAACTTTTTCTAGAACTGAAAACAGTATATGCCACCTTCATGAATTATTTGGCTAGAGGATGATATTAAACAGAAGGATGGTATTAAACAGATTAAACAACATCTTTTGCTGCTCAAGTTCTTATGGAGGAAAATTGCCCCAGAGCCGTGGTATCTGCCTGCTCAGGGCAAGCTGAGAGGTAGCCCTGAGTGTCCCACCTCTGTGGCTTTATCTTTGCATATGAGGAACTGTCAGCTCAGGGGCATGATAAAGGCTCCTGTCCTCTTAGGTGTAGAGCCTTGCCTGACAGCTTGCCTGACAGGGAAATAGGCTATGCAGATGCCCACAAAGGCAGCCTTATCCCTGCCCCTGACCACAGCACGCTTTGTGTGCCTTTAGCTCCCAGCTTCAGCTGATTTTGTGAGAGGGCAGATTACTGCAAGAGATGCTCATTCCAGAGCCCAGGCCTGACCCACACAAACTGGTACAACCGTGGGCTGATGACAGCAGGACTGGGACTCAAGAATGCCCTGCTCGAGCGTGTCAGCTGCCTTGTACAGATGCTTTCTTTAAAAAAGAAGAAGTCCACAAGCTAGAAAAAGCAAGAATGCTATCTAAAGTACACTTTTATTAAAATACATAAAAATAGAGATTGGCTAGAGAGAAATAGGCCTGGAAAAATATTTCCAGACATGAAGGGGAATGATAAAGGCAACCCTCTACATGTTTCTGCATTGTTGTCTGGGTTTTCAAGAGATTCCCCTTGGAGGTAGACCAGATGGTGAGTGGAAAACAGTCAAAGCCTGCAGGTTGACTGCTGCAGACAAAATGGAGAAACTTGCTGTTTTGGTTGGCCTGGTGGTCCACTTTTTTGTTTTTTTTTTGTTTTTTTTTTTTTTAACAGATGCCATGTTTCAGTAGCCTTCTCAGTGGGATGCCAGTTTTAGAGGCTTTTGCGAGGTGAAGCGGGGCATTCGTTTTGTTATTTCTTTTAACCTTTGGAAATGATCTCATGTGTGTGTTCTCTTTTTTTGTACTTGTCATTCAAATGTTTAATTTAAACATGTCACATTTGATATATTCCTCCTCCTCCTCCTCCCGTCCTCACCCCCATCCACATGTGGGCACACTGCGTGGACTGGTTGCCCCTTTGGCTCATATGTTGGAGTCGACCAGGTAGGCCAGCCCCGCCATGGGGGCGTTAGTAAATGTGCCTGTGCGTGGGTCTCGGTCCAACACAGTTGATCTACATTTGTTTACCTGTTATAGTTGCAAGTTGTACAGGCTGACATTTCCTCCATCGACAGTGATGCTGTCGTTCACCCGACAAACACTGACTTCTACATCGGTGGTGAAGTAGGTAATGCCTAGCCGGGTGCTGCCGAGTGTGTGTGTGCATGGTCAGTCAGCCGCCGCAGACAGCTTGATCCTTTGACAGCTACGCAGGGCTGCATTCAGTTCACACTTCCAGCTGTCCCGACCTTCCCAAGGTCTCCCGTCCCTGGGTTGTGAACCCAAGAAATAAAGCCAGCTGTCAGGTAGGAGGTGTCATGCAGCTCACGGACGGGCACTTCTGGTTTGGAAACTGGTTCAGCAGCATCATTTCTTGTTTCATGAGGCACAGCTTTGTCGGAGACTGGGCTCACAGGCGATTGTCGCTGCAGGGATGATACAGCCAGATGGGCTGAGTGGCATCCAGAACCGCTTTTGTGCCCTCTGGAGAACAGACACAAATGCCTGCGCACAGGTCTCCCCCCGACACACACCTGTCTCATGTCGGAAGCACACTTGTTCCTGAAAATGGCCTTAAAGCCTCAGGTGCACGAGGAGACCCTTCTCATTGCTCTCCTACACTAGGGTTCTCGGACTTTGGGTGCCTGAAAGTCATCTCATTCTGATGTCATGTCCTTAGGCCACTCCGGAGAAACACTGTCCGAGACCCAGAACGCACCTTCCTTTCCCCTGGCAGCTGATGGGGCATTGGTGGCTGACGCCTGGCATGCTCAGTGGCCGAGGCAGAGCACACTTGGGATGCCACGTCCCGAGGCCACAGATTTGCAGCACGCACAAACTCACGCCCTGCTTTCCGAGTACACCGCGGGGCGCATCTGATGGGGAGGCACCTGCGTGTGATAGAGCAGGCCCAGCTTTGGAGCTGAGTAGGAGGAACTTGAATTCTAGCCTCACCACTTACTGGTTATGGGTCCTGGGCAAGTCACTTAACTCCTCGGTTTCCCTATCTATAAAATAATAATAATGAGAATTACATAAAATGTGAGCACAGCACCTTGTTTTGTAAAGCCTGGCTCGTGTTTGGTGCCTGCCGTGTGGTCTCATTCCCAATCTATAGTGGATGTGATGGTTACCTTCCTAGTAAGTGTGCAGTGAACTCAGCTCGCAGGAGGAGGGGATCAGGATTTTCACGGGGGCCCTGGACACTGGATGTGCAGCAGCTCCCAGGCTGTGGCTGTTCAGCATCACTAGCGAAGACTGCCGTTCAGTCTTCCCCAGCCACCGTGATTTGTGCTAATTACCCTCCTGGGACATGGATGGAAAGACAAACTGGATGGAAAGTCAGGGTCCGCCAAGTCTGCCAGGCCAAAATGAAATCGGGCTGTAGGCAATTAAAATAAACTCCCCTTTCACAAGAATTTGGAGGAGTTTAAGAGCTCCTAAGTCAGGCAGCCTAAGAGAAAGATGCTTCCTTTTTTAACTAAATGAGAACTGGATGGGAGGGAACTTCTTATTTAGAGAAAAATAAATGAACAGCTAAAGGCTTGTCTGTCTTTGAGCTGGGCGTGACTAAGGCCTGGGTTCATCCTGCCATCCAGGACATTTGGTAAAATGAAAATTATGAAACTTCCCGGGCAAAAGTCTCTGTGCCAGGTCCAGGGAGAGGAGAAAGTTGGCCCACCTGCTGCAGCCCATGGGCCCTACCTGCTTAGCAGGATCAGCCACGGATCAGTTGCAGCCATGGGGCTGCAACTAGGGAGTCATGGGCAGAGCCAGCTGTGCCACCCAGAAGCACCCGCTCCTGCCTGCACTGTGAATGGCCCCGGTGCCGTTGGAATAATGACAGTGCTAATGCTTTTCCTCTGACGTGCTTGCCCCCGACCCACAGGGCAGGGATGATTCGCCTCTGTGCTGTGTAAGCACCTGGGCCCAAGAGCTTGCCCAAGACCACACCACACATCACTCCCTGACACTGTCACAGCTGGAAAAAGACCTCAGCAGGTCCAGACACCGTGAGTGGCCAAGGAGCAGGGACTGTGCCAGGCCAGAACTCAGTCTCCCGAAGCCCTCAGTGCCTTTCCACCCAGCAGACCAGTCCAAACCAGTACTGACCCCAGCTATCTTTTACAATCACAAACAGTGATGAACCAGATTCCTGCATGGCCTCAATTGATTCCAGCTCCCACTTTGATGTGTGAGAGGGGGAAAGACGAAGCTAGTAATCACTCCATTTCTCATATTCGGTGTGAATTCCTGAGTCCCGAGACTGCTGGAAGAAGGAATCCGAGTGCAGGAATGCTTAGCCCCAGTGATTAACTTTTACCCATCAAAGTTCTTTCTAACAGTGAAATAGACCACAGGCTTAGCCTGACATTTGTCCAAGCCTAAATTTTCGCTTAGGCTGTTTTGAACACTGATACTTATGCCTGCTTTCTGAGCATGAAATAATGTTCTTGTTCTCTTGGGAGTAACACATGTTTATGCTGGGGGCAAATAAGCCAATTGCTTTATGATTAACCCTGAAGTTAAGCCTCAAAAGCAAGAGTCTTACATTAAGAGTGTTGACAATATGGTTGAAAGTGGGCCTGTTTCTTGTTAAAAAGTACACGTGTGTCTACATGAACATGTGCATACGTATGTGTGTAGGAGTCAAGTCCTGACTGGGTTGATTGCCTGCGATCTAGGGTTCAGTTTTTAAGTTTGGGAAATGCATTAAGTGTATTTTAACTTGCAAATTTCACTTCTAATTAAAGTAATGTTAATTATAAGTAAAATTTTTAAAGTAAACACTCTTCCTAAGATAAAACACCTTTAATTATAAATCAGCCCATTTTCTTCATATTTTATGTTTTAGAAAGGAGTTGGTAGTCTTAATTATTACAGTACTGCTTTTACTTTCCAAATTTCCCAGTTCTCACCAGAGTTAATTTGACAGAGAATGAGAACCTTAGTAACTAGTCCGGACTCTGGCATACTAGTTTCTCTCCCTGAAGCTTGAGACAGGGTTTAGAGGGAAGGCTAGACCAGGGGTGCAGGGGTGGAGGTGTGTAGAATCCAGCTGATTCACACTCCAGATTCCTTTTTCTCAGCTGCATGGATAGTTCAGGTGAACCTCTACTGGGGTCTCGCTCACCTGGGTTGTGTCCACTTTTTGGGGGAGGGAGTTAGGCTCCGAGGCCCCGCCTGCTCCCTCGAGTACACGGCCCATTCAGCTGCCATCTCTGCTATCAGAAACACACAGGGGCAACAGGGGGATGTCTCGGAAAGTACCATTCTGAACCCTCTGCCCTTTATAGTTTGTGCTGCTTTTCAGGATAGATAAAGGCAGAGGGCAGTCTGAGCTCGTGAGGAGTGACACAGGGTCCCACCTCCAGGATGCTAAATTTGTGTCTCTTTGAAAGCCTAGCTTGCTCTTAGACGGCTGAGAAGCTCCCCTGGGTGACGGGCTGCTTGTCACATTCATGCACCCGAGACTTCTTAAAGTGGGTGGTTACAGGCCCAGTCCCTGCCGTTAGTCCTGGTTTTGTCTTATTTGGGACAATGCCCAGGCTGTTTACTTTTCTTCCAGACGCTTCCTGGGGTTAGCTCACCCCGCAGAACAGACATGCAAATGAGGCAGATTTCAATTAGTCCTGGTCATTGCGGGGTGTATCCAGAGAGAATCTGGGCTAGTACATTCCATACACCTTGACCACCCAGTGCCAGGACTGTGCTAGGTGCACCTGGAATTTTCTAAGACAAATGGTGAATCTTAAGGGGAGTATTTTATCCTCTTGTGAGGAAAAGTACTTTAAAATGTGCAAAACTGAGGAAGCAGAGCTTAAGGAAGAATCGGACACCATTCTGGCCAAACTTTAATGGATGGTGGCACTGTCACTAACTTTGACAGCTGCTTGCTGTCCCACGTGAGATGTGACCCAGAGTCCTGATGGTGCTGGTGGTCTTATTTGGGAGCTTGGCTTCCACCGTAGGAATCACTCACTTAGCAAGTACCCTGACTGGGGAAACCAGTGTTCCCGCCCTCAATTGGATTTTTCAGAAGATCTGGTCCTGAGAAGTTAGACATCCTTCTTCCCAAGTTTTTATAGAACGCAAGTTAATCTTTAAGCTCTGCTTCTCATGTTGCCCTCCTTTACCCGAAATGATTCTGAATCATTAGTGTACTTAAGAAAATTCTGTCTGAGGCCATTTTTTTTTTTTTGTATTTGCATATGATACCAAGGCTGCAAAATAGGAGCCAAGCATGGCCGTGATGCTGGTCCAGAGGTGGCCAAACACGAGTGCTTTCTCCTGGGCCTGCCGCCAAAGGGAGAGCTGGCTGCGGGATGGGGGCATGGCGTGTACTTCTAAAACCTCTTTATTTGGGGCTTGTCCCCAGAAACAGAAGAAAACCCAGGGCAGGCAATTAGCCTCGGAAGCCAGTACCGGCTGGTTTCTCACGCTGGTGAAAAGCACGCTAGACAGCTGTGTGTGCAGTTCCCGTTGTCTTCCCAGCTCTGGCACGTCCGGGATCATCCTGAGCTAGAGCCAAGCGAGGGCGGCAAGGACAGCTTAGGTGCAGCGGCAGTGCTGGGTGGAACCCGGCCTGTGCTGGAGCCCTCCTCAGTCGCACGTCACTGACTCAGCCAGGGCTTAGTTCCTGTTTTGCAGCCTTCCCGAAGTTTAGCTGGTCAGCTCATTTGAAGTATGTAGCCACCTGACATGTGAGTGTCTGTGTGTGTGCCGGAGACACGGGATGGCAGTCTGACCCCTCCCTGTGCTGCCTAGGAAACACACTGGAGAAGAAAGGTGGCAAGGAATTCGTGGAAGCTGTTCTGGAACTCCGGAAGAAGAACGGGCCCTTGGAAGTAGCTGGAGGTGAGGTGGGGAAGCCACTGTGCTTGTCTGGGGTGGTGTGTGCAGAGTTAGGGAAAGCGTTTCACGAGCTTAGGGTTCAGAGGTGCGCCGTGGCGCACGGGCATCTCCAAGGTGAAGGCAGGGGGAAAGCCGCCGCTTTACAACTTGGAATTTTATCACGTGCAGATTGCCAGGGGGGCTTAAGAGTCATGAAAAATCACCTTTGCAATTTTTTTATTACCTAAAATAGTTCCTATATGTTTGATGTCTAGACCTCAAATTTGAAGGAATTACAGAAGCTGAGTTTGGCAAATCTGAGAGCTGAGAATTATAGTGAAACTGAGCCATCAGCACAATTAAAAATCTTCATTCAGCCATCTGTGTTTCTAATGGGAAACATAAATACGCATTTCTCACTTGCCAATTACACCTTTCCTGGAATGAGGAGAAGATGACCTGGAGGCAGGGCACTTCTTATAGCCGCAGTTCTGAATTTGGAACTGTGAGTGGTCGGTAGGGTGCACGACGGAGGCCTCCTGAAGGCCCAGGAGTCTGGGCAGTGGGGGAGGCCCAGGTCCCAGCAGCTGAGGGAGGACAGGCCACCCCCTCTCTCACTTTGGGCTCCGGTTTTCTCTTCTTGCTACATGATCCCGGATGCCCATTCTGTCTTTCAAATCGTGTTGACTACACGTGGACATCAGTAATTTCCACATAAGGTCCACTGTGAGCCCTCTCTCAGAGGGTCCCCAGGCCTTGCCCCGACACCCCGTGCCAGGCTGGTCTCAGGGCCCAGTAGCAATTCCCTTGGCTGACCTCTGTCTTTGACCTCTGCTCTGCCACTTGTTTTGCCTGCAAGGGGCATGACATGCGGGACACTAATCATAAAGTCCCACACTGAACGAGCGAGGGCACCACAGTGTTAACTACCCAGCCAGGGGCAGCTGGCCTTTCCCCAGCACCTTCTGACCAGCCCACAAGTCCTTTCCCTCCAGCGTTCCAGCCTCAGCCCCTTGGTGACAAACCCATTAGATTGAGCAGGTTCAAGATATTTTTGCTTGTTTTAATAACATGTTTTATTCTTGATTTTAAGAGCTACTTTAGAAAATGTTCTAAAATGTTTTAAAAAGTAGAAAGAAGAGAGTAAATCACACCCCTGCTCCACTGCCCAAAGAGAATCACTGTTAACATGGTTCTTTCCAGTCTTTTTCCATGCATAGTTTAGGAGTGACTTCTCATGTGGACAAATCAGTGGATTTAACTCCCCAATCTCGGGTTTCTTTTCCATGGCAGAAGGGTAACGCGCCAATGTCATAGCAAGGTTTAGGGAGGCACATCTCACACGAGCGTGCAAACCCAATCATGTTCATGAGCTACACAGGGATCCCCGATCTCAAGTTTCTGTCCATTGATACTTGAGCCCCCAGTCGCTAAGCAGAGCCCAAACTCCGGTCAGAGCTGTTCCTACGGCATCATGAGACACTACCCACAAATCTGTCCTCCTCCAGCACCTGCTAGTGACATGATCTTAACAACCCATACCCCTTGGATGGTGCTGACAGATATTCCTCAAAAAAATGGATTTCAGAAATACCAACCAAAAAAGTCTGGGTGTCCCACTGTGGCAGTGGGGTGGAGACTTTGTGCTTCTGCACAGAATTGCAGCGCTCGCCACACCCAGGGTCCAGAACCTTCTTCACTGCAGAGCATCTTATTGAGGGATTCTGGAAGCTGCTCCAGGAAACACGGGGCGAGTACGCTACATTTCCTGGTGTGTGGCAGACCCGAGGCCCATTGTCAAGTCTGACACAGGAAAGGCAGATCCTCCGTGGAGACGTGTAGCTGGAAAACGGCTCCTCTTCTAGGAAAAGAAAATAGTTCCATAAAAAGTAAACTCTTTCTGTCACAGCAAACCAGCTCAGTTAGTCACACGGTGAGGCCATCCGCAGCAGGGAGAAGATGACCGTGGTAGCGATGTCGGCCGCGTTGCCTGACAGCAGTTAAGGGGTTGCTTTCCTAATAGCTTCGTCCTGAATCTGGCCTGGGAGGTTTGGAGATACATCATAGTTAGCTGCACACAGATCCACTCGAAGAAAGGGGGTTGGAGACGCAGAAAGGCAATTACCGTGACGCTGCAAACCTGCCGACACTGTCACTCAAGGGTGCTGCTTCCTGGAGGCAGAGGGAGGGCTCACTGCAGTCCTGGGTGAAGTTCCTGGGGGTGACGCATCCTAATGCCAACTTCCCGAGGGTGGGTCTTGACTGCCCCTCTAGATGCTGAACAGTTTCCAGCTCAAGCTGACACTGGACTCGGCACAGCAGGAAGCTGGTCTCCTCCTTGGACACAGGCCACTAGTGCAGCAAGAGGTACCACAGTAGGAGAGAGGGACTGTGTTTGGCATCGTGTGACGCTTTGCTGAGGAATAGAGCTCACGGTTTCTATCTTGTCCCCTCCAGCTGTGGTCAGTGCAGGCCACGGCCTGCCCGCCAAGTTCGTGATCCACTGCAACAGCCCAGTCTGGGGTGCAGACAAGTGTGAGGAACTTCTGGAAAAGACAGTGAAAAACTGTTTGGCCCTGGCCGACGATAAGAAGCTGAAATCCATCGCCTTTCCGTCCATCGGCAGTGGCAGGTAAGGGCACACACTGTCAGTCGTGGCTGTGTTGCTCTGCGTGCCGGCCCGTAACTGCAGAGCTCTTGCCCTGCAAGGCCCCTGCAGCTGCCTAAGCCAAGACGACCAGAAGCTTGGAATCAGGAAGAATGCGAACACTCAACCATGGTGAGGGGCAATGAGAGAGGGTGGCCAAGGCCGATATAAAACCTCAATTGTGACAGCAGATGCCATCACAGACAGTGATGTCCTGGGGCCTCCGCGCTTTTTAAAGGGCGCTAAGGCTTAGTGCCTTAGTGCTTGGTGGAGAAGATGGCGAGGTGTGGATGCAGATATACTGATGAAAAGCACGGCCATCCCAGAATAAGCCTGCATCTCTGTTTACGGTTCTGTCCCCAAACCACAGCAGGTTTTGAGCAAAGCCCTCCATCCCTCACCTTTCTATCCAGGGCCTCCCTCGCTGGCCTGCTCATGCGGCGACGGGCTTGGCAGAACCGAACAGGGAATTCTGTGATGAGGAGGTGGGGCTGGGCCCTGCCCCACCTCCCATCCCTGAAATATCCCCAGGTAGACTCACCACGGTCCACAGGAGCAGCACAGTTGCCCCTAAGAC